>JARVJO010000165.1:12420967-12434707 GCA_031762555.1 Cynodonichthys magdalenae | reverse complement strand
ACAAAGGGCAAGAAGAGGATCCTAAAAATCTAATTCGGATGAGAAATATTACTAAAAATCAACCAATAATGTCAAAATGTAATTATCCATAATCCATTTAGTCAAAAAAAACTCAGATTTAAAAATGAACTTTGCATAAAAATGTGACCTGATTGGTAGAAATGGTTATTTTTGGATTCAGTAGTGGATGTTTGAAAATAGTTTATCTTTTGACAGTTGATTTTATTACAAAGATTTTTTTGTAACCCTATGTACTTTTTGGCAGTGGGAGTTAAAATGCAGTGAAGATGACATTCTGTGATAAGTGTGTGTGTTTGTTTGTTTGTTTGTTTGTTTATTTATTTATTTAGATTACATTGACTCTTAAAGACATCACCACGATGTCCAGAGAAAAAATGGCTCGACTGATCCCAAACGCCATCCAGATCTGCACAAAAACTGAGAAGGTATTTAGTGTTTAGAGATTTTTTTTTCTCCTATATTTAAATAATTACTAAACAAAAATACACCAATGATCTGTGTCGACCCTCAGCTCTTCTTCGCCTCCTTCTCGGCGAGAGAGCGAAGCTACCAGAGTGTTTTTCGAATGTGGCAAAACACTTTGATGAACAAAGTAAGTCCTGTGTTTTTTTTTTTTTTTTTTTTAAACATGCATACATACATACTAATCCTTCACACAGGAGTTGTTTTACTTGAATCACCAACATGGACGCATCGGCAGGTCAGAATTCTAAAAAGTGCTTATCTGATGGGGTCAAAGTTCAACCGGTCTCAGCCACACGCTGTCTGCTCATCAGGTTATCGCTGTTGTTCTGCTGCACCGTTTGAAGTTTACTCTTCCGTAATCTGAGGCAGCACATTTGAAGGATTTTTACCCAGATGTTCGTTGTGAACGCAGTTAAAAATAAACTTGCTCAAACCAGCTTTCACCTTTCGCCCACAGAGAGAGAACGGTGCGAGCCAGAAAGGCAACATTTCTCAGAACAAATTTAAGCTTGTTCACTTTGGTACATTCAAAACAGGTAGTTTAAGATGAAACGTGTGCAAAATGTTAATTAACAAACCCTGTAGAAAAAGTACCAGTGTGTGTTTATAATAAGTTAGATTACTGGGGAAGAAAAACACCTGAAAGTTGAGTTCAAGTGAATGAATAAAGCAAAAAGTTAAACTCATCACTGAAGGCATTTTTAAAATATTGATTTTTTTTTTTTTTCCCACTTCCACAAACAATTGGTTCAATTAAAAGTAACAATTCAAAGTTTCCCCCCTGCTTTAATTTGTTCAGATTAAACCCAAACTGAGAAAATGCTTTTTATTTTCTTTAAAAGTCAGTTTTAATGAACAGTTTGAGAACTAAACTCTTGAATAAATGCTTCTCGCTTGTCACCTTTAATACAGGAAAGGAGATTTAAACTAAGATCATCTTTTGATGAAAAATTTGTTGTTTCTGTTGGTGCTCTGATTATGTGTTGAGGACAACTCTCAGCTACCACATCAAATTTAACCAATATCTGTAGCAGTGGTGTCCAAACCTGGTCCTCGAGCCATTGGAGGACCAACATCCTGCAGGTTTTAGATGCTTCCTCTGCTTTGAATGAGTGAAAATACCACAACCTGCAGAATGGTGGTCTTCAAGGACCATGACTGGGAACCACTTTTAACTGACCATTTTGTAGGTTACAAATGCGCAAAGTGGCCAGGTCACATGGTGTAAACGCTGAGGTTGCTATGGAAACGCCATTGAGTTTAACAAATTCAACTCTTTACGTCTTGCTCTACAAGTTCAGGTAATTTACCATAAAATAATAAAAAATCCTGTTAAAGATCTCATCAAATTTAGATTATATTTATGTAGAAAACTATGAAATGGTGTAGTGACTGAGTTGTTACCAGTTTATGGTTTGTTGTGGCGGCCATCTTGGACTGACTCAGTGTTATTGAGACTTTCCATAACAATTGCGTATAAGGCAGAGGAGTCTACTCTTATACGTTTGTTATTCAGAATTTTTTTTTTTTTTTTTAAAGGGGGAAGCTGGCATGTTTTCACAAGTCAGTCACTTAAATAATCATACCCTCTTTGAGATTTTAGATGTTCTAAAATATAAAAATGGCCTAAATTTGACCAACTTTTCCTCAGTTTGTAAACAGGAAACAAACAGCTAAAAAACTGATGAAATAATGACGGTCTGCTGGGACTTTAACCCTTCTTTTACCTGTCATTAGAACCTGTACGTTAAGTGGCAGCGTTTTCTCAGGGGCGAGTCTGATTGGAGGCGCGTAAACACCTGTGAAGGTAAAAACCTGAGTTCATTGACCTCTCCAGGTGTGGCTCCGAGGGCTGATTAGCAACAACGACCCGCCTTCAAACCCGACCGGAGCAGAACCTCTCAGCTAGGTGAGGGTGAGTCTGTCCAAAACAACCAGGCACCGAATTATAACTTCTGTAAACCGAGGAATAATTAAACATTTATTCTGCTGAGCTGGGCGGCGCGTCTTTTGCGCTCCTGGACTCGGTCCAACTGAGGAGGACTTCCTGAATGCGCGCGCCGCACTCAGGGTCCATATTTGGGTTGGACAGCTGCGGGGACATGTCCTCTGACAGGTAAAGAAACCGCGAGGAAAAACAAACTTTCTGTCGTGGTTTTATTTTATTTTATTTTTTTTAAGGCGGGGGGACTAAACTAAAACGGCAAGTACGTTTTAGAGGTTTTGTTTTTCTGCCGAAATCTACAACATAAGTGTTCCGCTCCTAAATGTGAAACCAGCTGTTTTTGTTTTGAGCATATCTTGGTAAATAATTCGGTACTGCGCTTGTTATGTGGTAAAGTCAGCTTAGTTGTGGTGTTTGTAAATTGTCATGGAGATGGATGTAAATTGTACCTGGTGGAGGAGGTCAGACGTTCCCAGGTAACCTCCTGCACCTGCTGCTGCAGGTCTGTTTATTTTGGTCTTCACTGTGGTGAAGAGGGGCAGATCAATTTGAATACTAGTTTAAAACAAAATAAAATCCTGCTGATGTTTGTTCTCTCTTCCCCTTCAGTCTCTGAACAGCCAGGAGTTGTGGCAGATGGTCAAACAGCATTATGGGCATGATCTGGGTCTGAGCAATGAAGAGATGGAGGCTCTACAGGTGTCCACAGATGCAAACATGCAGACCAGGTAAAAAAGATGCACCTGCCATCCTTTTTTTTTTTTTTTTTTAAATCTCATATCAAACTCAAGGCCCACGGGGCCACATTTGGCCCCCATTAACGTTTTATTCACCCTAAAGGTAATAGGGCTGTGAGAAAATATTGATGCACTGAAATATTGCTATATTTCATTTCCCGATCTTGTATCCAATTTTTTTTATTTAAAAAAAAAATAAATAAATTTAGGCTTAATGGACCTAAGAAGAAATGTGAAATATAAATGCAGTTCTCAGTGTTCTATTTGCTTAAAAATAAAGTGAATTTAATCAGATTTGCAGGTGATGCGTTTTTTAAATTTATTTTTTTTATTCTGTTTTTAAAAAATTTGATTATTTTAGAAGAAGAAAAATGTTAATCGTCTTGCTTACATTATCGTGATGCATCATATCATTATCCCTGTGTCGTGAAAGGTATTGTATTACCAAATTCCTGCCAATACACAGCCTTATAAGGTTGCATTCTTATGACAAACTTTCAAGTTAAGAAAATAAATTAGGATTTTTCGGTAATATTTGGATTTTGTGTGAAAAGAGCATCATAGAATCAACTTTAGTTATTTCTAGCTATATTCTTTTTTTATTTTAAAGCCAAATTGGATTTTTAGTGAGTATTCTATTTTCAACTCATTTGCTGGATTGTAGGATTAGTATTAACAATAATTAATAATGGTGCCTTTCACAAACTCATTAAGCTCACTTTATATACCAAGAATAAAAGGAAATGGAGAAGCACAGAATTAAAGAGTGGAAATACAGGGAGAAAAGAAAAGTATTTGGTTGAGTTTTGAAAGCAGTAAGAGATTCAGAAGATCGAATTGAGGAAAATGGAGAGTTCCAAAGTGTGGAGGCAGCAACACTAAAAAAATCTGCCACCATAGTGTCTGTCTTAGGATAACTAAATCTGAGATAGAGGACCTGAGCTGGCGAGATGGGACAGAAGGGTGCAGAAGATTAGAGTTTGACACTTTAAATTAAAGATGTATCAAAGGACTGTCTCGCATCACTTTTAGACTTAAATTATCTAAAAGCTATTCTGTTTAAATCTTGTAGATAATTTTATTTTAAGACCAGTTAGCAGTTGGAACACGTTTCTGGGAGGACTGTCAGCTACTACAACACACAGTTCTAGCTTAACATCTGTGAATATGTTTGAGCTGTTGCTATTTTTGTGTTGCCATCTTAAATTGGAACATAATAAGTTTTAGATGATTTACTTTTGGACTTTTTTTAAAAACCATTTCAGTGAGAAATTTTGATTGCTCAGCAGACACCCTTTCAATAAATTACATCAGCGATCTTAGATTTATTGGTCTAATCAGAGTTGAGGAAGAAAAGTGTGGCTGGACCTAAAGGTTGGGTTCATCCAGGAGACCCAGAACGTGAACTGAGTCACGATAAATGAGCGAGATTAGAGAAACGAGCGTCTAAGGGGATAACGGTTAAAATGAGTGGGTGGATCGGCTCTAAAGCCAAGTTATTAAGAGGTGTGGTTGTGTTGTGGCATTCCTGACTCAAAGTTCTTCTTGGATTCTATTTTATGACTTTTATAGTCTGAAACTTAATTCTATGCATTAAATTGACATTGCAGTCAAATACAAATTTCACAATCTGATGGATCCTCTAAATGCTCACAGCTGGCACACAAAGGGTTAATGTAGATTTATCACATGATGGAACTGCATGTTTTCTGATATCCTGCAGCTCTGATGCTAACCTGTTTCTACAGCCCAACACAGAAGCCTGCTGGTGATGATGGTTCTGTGAAACTGGAGCGACCCCAGTCCCTCCGCCTCCCCGCCATGGACGTCGGGCCCATCGAGAGCTCTACGCCTCAAGGGGAAGAGTTCCCCATCACATCACCAAAAACGAACACGGTACCAGAAGTCTCACTTTTAAAAAATATTTTTATTAACCTCGTCTCAATTGTGCTGCAGCTTAAATCCTGCTCGTTTTTCCTGCAGGATGAGCCACGCCACTCTCCATCCACGCGGCGCAGCCCCGTCCAGTCGCTGGAGGAGCGTCTCACCCCAGAGAGAGCCTCCAAACGCTCCTCAAACTCTCTCGACCTCAACGCCAACGAGAACGTTGTTTCTGAGCAAAGCGGCTCAGAAAGCGAAGAAGGTCAGAGGCTGGAAACGTTGATGTTTAAGTTTATAACTCTGGTGTTTTTCTTTGGGTTTAATGTTGTGTGTGTGTGTGTGTGTGTGTGGTTTTTTTTTTTTTTTCTGCCCAGCAGTGGAGGAGCGCATCAGTCTGTCGGAGGTGCCGGGTCGGTTGTACCTCAACAGGGTTTTCCTCATAAGTGCGAGCAAAATGTTTGAATTGCTCTTCACCGACTCCAGCTTCACTCGCAGCTGTATGAACGCTCGTAAAATAACAAGTAAGGTTTCATTTTATTCTTGTCACATTCTAGAAAATATCTTCATTTCTTTACTGATGTTCATAGATTTATTCTGTTAGATCTCAGTCTTAATCCCTGGCAAAAGGACTCCTCAGGGAACAGGAAGCGTACCCTGAACTACACCATAACCATCACCAACCCTCTGATTGGGAAGTTTTCCACGGCTACAGAGAATCAGGTGTGTTTCTGTGTTGTTCTGGTTTGATTTGTTCCTCGCAGCTTGTCTGAGCTTTATCTCCCTCTCAGACTCTGTACAAAGAATCCAGGGAGGGCCAGTTTTACATCGTGGACTCGGAGGTTTGCATGCACGACGTTCCCTATCATGATTACTTCTACACACAAAGCCGGTACTACATCGTGGGCACCTCAAAGCGGAAGTGCCGACTGAGGTGATCTTGTTGATAATCTATAAAGTAATTTTTACTGAGTAGTACTGACTTGACTTTAAGGCTCATTCCTGTGTTTTGTTTTTAGGGTGTACACTGATGTGAAGTACAAAAAGCCAACATGGGGCCTGATCAAGTCCTTCATTGCAAAAAACTCCTGGAGCGGCATTGAGGATAATTTCAGACGGCTGGGTGAGTTAAAGTGTTTGTCTGCACTCTCTCCTCTTTGTCCTCTGCCTGTGATTTATTCGATCTTCCATCCGATCTGAACGGTTTCCTCCGACACGCTTCGAGCTCTGCAGCAGTGAATCATATTACTGCTGAGTTTGCAGACAGGACAAAGGAAATATAAAGAACAATGTTGCCAACCTCTCGACTTTCCTAATAGACCCTTTGAATTCTCGTCACACTGAGCTGCAGCATTGTGTGCTCATCGGTCATAAAACTATGACCACTCGCGTCATTTTATCACACCTTTTTTTTTTAGCTGATCTTCACATCCGCAGATGTGATTTTCAGTGGTCGCCACCTTCTCATAACTGTAGACTAAGAATAATCATGAACTTTTAACGTTTCTGTGACATGCATATTCTGCAAAAACAAAGAAAACCTATTTTAAAAAAAATTGGCATAATACATGACTGAAAAAATTTAGAAATTTATTCATTCCATTAAAAAACAAAATGACTACATACAATGGAAATAAATAAAAAATAAAATGAAAGGCAGCAAAGAGGAAAAAAATCTTAAATCGGCCCCCCTTCCCCTCCCAAGAATAAATTCAAACAATAGTGATTTACAAAAAATCAAAGCTAAGCAAACGTCTCATCCAACAATTCATATGGATTCACGTTAAACTATATCATATTTTTTGAAGAAACTAATTTTCCCCATTTTGCCGTGTCGCTGAAATATTTGTTTCACTGGCATATTTTCTTTTGAACTCGACTCGGCCAATTTTGTAAATCTGTTTCCATTAGTTGTTGTAAACTGATAACTATTGATTGAGAGGTGGAATTAAATAAGTATGAACTTCTTCCTACTCATTTTCAACATGTGAGCTATACAGAAAGTTATGAACTTTTTAATAGTATTTTTATTTTATTTTTTTCTTAACATTTTTCAAAATAAACCAGACTCTGTTCCTCTTTTTGCTTAAAATTAACTATATACAAACAGGAAGTGACGTCAAGAAAGGGATCTCTGATTTTTTTTTTTTTATTGAAACAATATTTGAACTCTGACTCTTCTCTTTGATAGTGACTCAAAAGAATCTAAAACATCAGATTTTTCTCTGTTAGCCATTGTTGTAATGTTTACATGTTTTCATTCCCCTTTGACATCACTTCCTGTTACCACATTCAAATATCTAAGCAGTAAGAATTTTTTTTTCTTTCCAAAAAGATAATGGGGAATGTAAGGGCCCCTGTTGTCGTAAGATCTTGTGCCTCACAGCTATAAGGTTCTTGGTTCCATCCCCAAATTTTAACCAAGGTGCTGAATAAATTTATGGGTTGTCTTAATTACTGATTTTTTTTTTTAATACAATCCACATTCTGTAGGTTTTTCTTAGGTGAATATTGCTATATTTTATAAGCTATTGTGTGGTTGTTTTCATGAATGAAATGATTTTAGGTACAGGCTGGTCTGAGTGACTGAACTAGTCACAAAAGACAGTCTGTACAGGTTTAATTTAGATACATGCCTGGAGTCACAACACATTGTAAAAACTGGTTGATGCAGTAGATTTAGTAAATTGTCCTGTGAATCTGCCATTTAGCCTTAGGAAAGGAGGAGGCGTGGCCAGGTTCTGAAGAAATTGGTGGGTTTTCCGGTACTCGAGGCTGACTTGCGAATAGCAATGCAAGAGAATGCATTAAAAGCAACTCAGTCCAGCGCTGTGGTGTTGTATGACTTGTTTCACTCTCATTTTAATCAGTATAACATTGGTCTGTTTTTCTATCTGGTTCTGACACAAAATTCAGTTAAACGAATACCTATATTCTTTTCATTGCAACATTTTTAATAGTTTGAACTTTGACAGTGCAGTACTTCTGGTTCAATGTTGACAACTTGAGCTGTTTGTGTAGACCTTCACAAGATTGTATTTTTATTTCCTTTTTTTAAATTTGACGTCTGTAAATTGGGCCTAAGCAAGTGCTCCATGACCCAACGATTCAGAACTCCTTGTTTTTCTGATCGACACGTCTCTCCATCCCATTCGTACCCTTCAACAGTACTGTTTCCAACCCCCTTGTTTGTTACAGAAGCAGAGCTGCTGGAGGAGGAGGCAGAGATGAACCAAGCAGGAGGAGAGCCGGGAAAGATGGGAGGACTCCGGAGGAGGAGGCGAACGTATAGCCGGACTCTGTCAGAGCACATAAAGCCCGTTAAGCAGTACGGGCAAGATCCTGAACCCAGAGACGGAAACATGGGTACTAACTACCTTTTTTAATTTAGGCTCTGAAGTAACGAGATGTAATCAGTTTATTTTGATATATTTCCTCTTATGATTTCTGTAACATGAGGCCATCTGAGCTGATGGAGCTCAAAGTCTCTTACAATGCTACAGGAAGTAGATCTATTTACATTGTCAGCTCATGTTGTGCTGCAGCAGCATCTTCTTGGACGTTTCCCACATAACAGTGTTTCTTAGTTTCAAAACCTAAATACAGTTTAATATATTTCATGTTTAAAATTTGAAAACTGAAGCCTGGAAAGTAGACAAGTCATTTGATTTTGACTCTCTGCAGAACATTTTTCAGATTGGTGCAAAACGTGTCAGTGAGGAAATATCGAAAGTTATCAATTTAAACTTTGGATTTTCTGTAAAATGATTTAAAATTGAACTCTGTATTTCAGGGCACATGGATATGACGGGCTCCTACAGGTGGAACACGGCTACAATAGTGGCCGGCATGAGTGTCATGTAAGCTGAAACCCTGCTTTTAATTTATTCCTGGCCTCCTTTGTTTGTTTTGAACTGAACCCTTTGTGGTGTGTGTGTGGTTGTGTTTGTTTTTTTTCAGTTTGCTGATTCTGATAGTTCTGAATCTGGGCCTGTTCTTTAAGCTGTGGGCCATGGAGGATGTGGCTCATCGTGTGTTCCTGAGCACGAAGCATCGGCTGAAGGATCGACTGGAAGCCAGGTCAGATGCTGTGAAATTCAGCCGTTGGCATAAACGGTTGATACGATCACTCTGAAAGCAGAAGTGTGTAGTTGTGGGAGGAGAGGAGGCAAAAGTGTCGGTCCACTTTTTTTCTTCTGTCGGGTATAGAGGCAGCCCACATATGAAGAGTTCCTGCACTAATGACTCACCATGTAGAAACTTTTTTTTTTTTTTTCTGTCTCAGACAATGTGGTTGTAAGAGGAATCTTGCATCAGATATCTTACTTTTTTTTTTTTTTTTTCTTCTTGCTGTGTTCATGCAGCGACTGTAACCTAACTCTATCTTTTTGTTTACAGCTTCACACCTGAATTTGGTCCCAAACCGGTACAGAGTTCCAGGTCCAGTGAGGAGGCGCGCCTGCTGAAGACTGTGCTGCAGGACTCCATTAATCTGTTGGAACAGGTGGGACAGTCGGGCTGCAGATCCAAAGCTTGCATCCGTCCGTCATAACGTTATGACCACTTGGCTCTTACATTTTGGCAAAAGTACCATTAAACCAGTCATGACAAAAATAAATAAATCGGCTTAAGTTATATTCTTTGGGTTTTGTGGTAATTCTGGTACCAAACTGACCCATATATGAAAAGTTTTACTAACAGAAAATTGTAACGAGAACTGTTTCAGTCAGTGGTCATAATGTTATGGTTGGTCAATTACCTGTAATTTGATCCTAACAGTTTAACATGGAATAGCTGTTTTTCCTAACAACAACATTTCAATTTTCTGTTGGAATATTTATTTTGCAAGAGGTTTAAAACCAATATCTTACCTGTTGTGGATGACTCTTTGAATTGAACTCATTTTGCAGAAGAGTGACGAGGTAATGGCTAGTCCTGGCCTCACTCAGACTAGCTGCTGGCTCGTCAGTTCTGTCAACAGTGATGTCAGGCATACTTGCATAAATCTGCTGTTCTTGCAAGTAGTCCCAATGATCGTACAAGTGGCATAGATTTAATGGTGTTTTGACACATGCAACTTCGGGAAATACAGGAAGGTTCAGTTGAAACGTTGTCTGAAGGGTTGAAGTTGACAGACTTGGAAAGCATGGGGAATTGTTAAAGCTTGGTGTTTTTTACCGGTGTCTTCTAGCTTGGCTTGCTACATTTATTTTACGGTTTGTTTAAAGCACTGTTGACAACTCCTCAGTAAGAAAAGTAGCTGTTGGCTCTGCTAGAAGCTGCTAGAAGTCGCTAGATTTAATCTAATATGCATATTTGGACATTTGCCAATAACCGTTATGTAGGCAGTAGGACAGATGTATAGCAGAGAAACAAGTAAACATTCTGTTTAGAACTGCAAAATACCTCAAAGAAATAATATTCACTTTAATGCTTGGACCCACATTACATAAATACATTTTGAGAGAATAACAAATTTAATCAACAAGACTGTTACACATCATAGAGGTGGACGAGGTGAAGACGTGACTGAGTCAAATGCAGTCTAGTCAAGAGATTTTAGTGTGACAGTGTTGGTGGGGGGACACATTACAGTAAAAATTACATCCTGCTTTGTAAGCCAGGGTGGGAACAATAGCAGCAGCAGCGTTGTGCATGTGACTCATTTGCAGTGGTCTCCTCTCAGCTGACTGCAGCCTGGGCTGCTGCACAAAGCTTCAGTGAGTCTGACCACTTGTTGGTGGTTTGGAAAGGAGGCGGGGCTACAAAAATGTGTGCGCACCACTGAGTGGACAGTCACATGACCGGTTTTCCACACCTTATAACTGAGAATAACACTCAGGTGGGGAGGAGGACAGCTGTGTGATCAGTCCATCTCAGACTCCTAGTGGCAGAGTGATTCTTAGACTTAAGAATTTTGATAACTTGGATTTCCTCCTACTCTCAGACTTGAATGTAAATGCAAGAAAATTTCAGCTCTTAAGTCAAAAATTCCACTCTAAGAAGTTTAATACAGGCGCTGAACTTTTATAGCATGTTTGCTAACTATTCTAAACTGAATTTGACTTTGAGACAAATGTGTTTTATAAAATTATAGTGTAATATCTCCCTGCTCAAATAAGCTTCAGAAATCTCTCTTCACAAATATTTTAACTGTTGTCTTGTTCTCTGCAGCTCCGTAACTCCTTGCTGGTGCTCCAGCAGAACTTTGCGTTGGCCAATCGAACAGCAGCACGTCATGGAGTTTAACCACACCGGGTCGCGTGGAAGGAAGGAGAACCGGGGCCGCCGCAACAAATTCCTCCCTCCGAGGAGGTCTCTGCTCCCCACAGGATGTGCGTTGCCAGGGGTGGTGCAACAGATGCCAGGATGTTTGTTTCTTAAACCTGCAAACTGACTGCTGGGAGGATGACGTTTAATCGGAACCAGCTGCACAAAAAGCAGAAGGTCTGGTCTTGTCATCCTTTAGGTTTTGTTTTTTTGTTAAATTTGTTCTTGAATTTAGTAAATTCTCCTGTGAAGCTGCTGTTTTTGTGTCATGTCACATGCAAGAAACTACTGTAAAATTAGTTTTTAACTTTAATATATTTAAAATGTATTTTTTTTCTTTAATTTTTACACGTTGTGTGAATAGGGTTAAATTTTGTTTTTAATAAACTGTTGAATCAGTTACTCCGGCTTTCTTCTTTGCTAAACTTAATGGTTTTTGTAAAAAAATGTTCAACTGTTTTTTTTTTTTTTTTTAGTGATAAGTCATGATTAACATGGTTGATCTGTGTAGTTTTCAGACTTTTGTGTAAACGTGTTGGGTTATCTCAGTGCTGTTAGTACTGGATGAGGGTTTTCTTGTGGACATTTTTCATTAGTGCCTGGTTTAATGTTTACATTGTTTAATTCTTGAAGGAACATGGCACAATTTTATTTTTTCACATGCTAGGGGGAAAGAACTATCATTTTGCACATCATGAAACAATAAGGATATTATTGACTTTTTCTTTTCATTACACATTCACTCCCATATAGTCATTCTTACTGAATTCAAGAGTGTAAGAAGCTGTTTGTAAATATTTTCCTCTGTGGTTTTACCGATGGAAGAACTTTTAAATTTTACTGATAATTCAACACTTAAAATGTTAAACTAGAGACTGTTTATAACTTACTTAATGGAACAAAGTAGAAGATTAAATGGGACCAATACTAAATATTCCCTTTTATTAAAGTAATTAAACACAGTTAAATGCCTTTTACCAGTGAACTGTATAGGAAAATATTCCTTAATCTTTTCTTTGAACTAAAATGCACAATAGAGCCTGTCTGAGGGTGTAAAAGACTCTAAATGGTTAATTCCAACTCTAACATCTGTTTATTTTTTATATAGTTCATTTAGTTTATTAAAATGAGCTGATGGTTAATTTCTGACTGAATTCCATATTGGTATTAGGAGGTGGGTATAATTTAAAATAAACATGAAAATTTTGAAATTTTTAAGCAGCAGAAATTAACTGTATTCTTTGGTAAAATGTTTACACTAAAATTTTCTTATTACAACTGATGGAGAATAAACACGTTTAAAAAATGAACAGGTAGTTTAGTGCTCTTAGGGTACATTAGCTAGTATTTAACTTAATTGAGTTACCGTTTAGCCACTCTGAAATATAAAGAAAAAAAAAAAATCTTAAATTTTGTGCAGGTTTTTTGTCTTCATGTGCCACCCCAGGATTTTCAGCAACCCCACATGGCCACCCCGTTAAAATAAACTAATTTCAATAAACTACCAGTAGTGGGCATAGCAAATGTCACAAATATGGGTTTAAAAATCAGAGTTGTAAAGTAACTAAGTACAAATACTTTGTTACTGTACTTAAGTAGAAATTTTTATCTGTACTTGACTATATTTTTCAGCCTACTTTTTACTTCTCCTTACATTTTAAACAATTATCTGTACTTTCTACTTACATTTTCTAAAAAGCTAAGAAGTAGAAAGTTTCTCTTATTTCATTTTGGCTTATTGGTTAAAAACACTATTCTGAAAAATTGTGCCTCCTGGATAGAGTGAATTTAATTGTGGTTGGATGAGAAGTATAAATATACACGGTTCTGATACCGTATTTGTTTGTACACAATCCATCAAAGCTGCATGCCTTCAGAAAATATTTTTTTGGAGAGGTCACCTTCCAATAAATGTATTTTGGAAAATTTAACCGTTCATTTTTACTCAATACTTTTACTTTTAATCCTTAAGTACATTTTATGCCAGGAATTTACTTTTGATACTTAAAGTATCTGATTTATTTTGTACTTAAGACTTTTACTCAAGTAATATTCTTAGAGGAGACTTTAACTTTTAACAAAGTAATTTTATAATAAGATACTTGTACTTTTACTCAAGTATCACTTTACTTCATACAACACTGTTAAAAATAAGATAAAGACATGGGGGGCCTGGATGTCTGTTAATTCCCTGGGGCCCCAAAATGAGTGAATCCGCCTCTGTTGGCGGCAGTTGATCGTGTTTTTAATGTATAAAAAGACTTTAAACGCACATTAAAATGAGTTTTACTCGTTTCCGCCGTCAGTCCAAACGCGGAAGTGCTCTTAAAGACGGATTAAATGTTCAGGTAGGTGTTAAAAGTGATAAATGTTTGGCAGCTTTTGGGCCGTCCCCCTCTTTCTACGTCAGGAGAGAAACCCGCG
>JARVJO010000165.1:12380823-12414239 GCA_031762555.1 Cynodonichthys magdalenae | reverse complement strand
TCCAGAGCCTTAAGGAACTCCAGGCGAATCTCATCCACCCCCGGCGCCTTGCCTCCGAGGAGCTTTTTAACCACCTCTATTATTCAGACATCAAAACTGAGATCGACTGTTGTTACTTTAGCCTTTTTACTCACAGCAGATTTGAACTTTAACTAAAATGTAAATTTGGTCTCTATGAAAGCGGTGTTGATTGTGTATTTCTCTAAACCATTAAACATCTTTCACATAAATAGGAATATCTTTTGGTCATGCAGTACTTGAGTAAATGTGTAACGAGTATCAGTACTCAGGACAGTACTGAGAAAAGCTAAATAACTTTTTTATGTTGTCAAAAAAATATGAATTGTTCAAGAGTTAATAGAAACTAACAGAAAACCCTTATTTCCCACAATCCAGCAAAATTCTTCTTTTTTTTTAAAGCTCAGAGAAATTGTTTTAACTCCGACATCATGGGTGTTTTGACATTTTCCCCAGAAAGAAAGAATATATGTTTGTGAAGTTCTTGGCTGCTGAATGTCAGACTTCCTCCTCTGTGGAGTTAAATCAGCTTTTAGAGACCCTCAAAGGACCGCTCATCAAAACACAGAGTAAGAGTAGTTAAAAGGATCTGTGCTGGTGGCTCTGCAGAATAAAAACAGGCATTCACAACTCCAGTGAATCGATAAAAAACTCATTTTTAACTTAGATAATCTTGTTTTCAGTGCAGTGAGGAATTACTGTGTGTAATTAATGTGGTGCACCTTTTGTTTTTTGTTTTTTCCAGCACCGCCCTTTGCTTCACCTGTGCGTGGTACAGCAGCATCGTGACCGGCGGGCTGCTCCATCTGCTGTTGGTGCAGGTCGTCAACATCAGCTACAACGTGACGGAGCGGGAGGCGCGAGTGGCCCTCAGAGAGAAAACTGCACGCAGGGCCTGCTGGGGGCTCGTCGTGGACACCGGAGTTTACTCTCGCGGTCTGCGTGGGAACTGGTCCGACTTCATGTCCATGGGAGACAAACTGACGTCTGTTTGTCCTGCAGATCTGGTCTGAGAGTTCTCTCCTGTCAGCAGTCCTGTCGTCATCCACTGGATGGCAGCTGTATTTCACATCATTTCTGCTCGGTGTCTGTCAGCTGCTCTGACACTTAATAACAGCTTCACACCCGGAGAACATGCGCTCGCTGTCGTTAACGTGACCGACCACCGCCACATCTGTGCAGCTGTATCCACACCCGGATGTCTTCCTGTGGACCTGAACACTGGCTTCATGTCTCTGTTGAGTGCCTTGGTTTGAAATGTTCCGTTTGCTTCGTGTACCTATCTGTGTCAAACACTACTTTGCCTTTCAAATTGTGCCGTGGATATTTATTACAGATGAATGAAATATCTGAGCGCTGGGCTAATTTAGGTACTCTAGCAGCTGATTGCATTAGTTTAGTTCTGTTTTTATTTTTATTCTCAACAGACTCCTTCCTACATGAAAGCCTTTTGAATTGATCAAACAGGCAGATAAATCCGCACAAATATCTGCTGAAGGATAAAACCTTTTGCTGCTTTCTACTGCCGATGCGTTTTACTCTCTAACAGAACTCCAGGGTCGATTTTATTTATATAAAACAACTTGTTGCTGCCCCAAAGTGTTGAACATACACTGCAATAAAATAAAAACTAACAATTATTAGTACAAAGAGACAGAATCATATGAAGTATAACAGCTATACTGTATATATAACATTGCATTATAAATGTATTAGTTGTGAGATTGTGGAATTTCTATAAATTTTATTTATTTTGATAAATAAATCTGAGAAACGAGCAGCCAGTCTCATCTGGAGTGATGCGCTTGTCTTTTTGTTGCAACCAAGCAGTTTTTCATCTGTAGTCATTTTCTGGTGATTGATAGGAGCAGAAATCAGGTAAAACCTCAGCAACCTTCCTGCTCAGCTTCTCCCGCCGCCTCTCCCTGCAGAGCGCGCTCGGAAGCTGCCTCCAGGCCAGGAGACACCTTTGCAGGATCCGTCTAAAATGCAAACAGATGGAAACGAAGCAAAAAAAAAAAACTAGATTAAAGATGACCTCTGGGTTGACAACATGTAATTAGTTGTATTTGAGGTTTGTTGACAGTGGCAGCTGGTGGGGTTTCACCCGGAACCTGAGGTCATTTAAATTTCACATTTTAGTGAAGCAGGTCCAAAAAAAGGAGAATTCTGTCAGAACTATCCTTGAGCGACTGCGATTTGATTTAGATTAACTGCTGAGCTCTTGACGCTTTTCAGTGACCTGACAACACCGAGGATCGTTTTAAAAAGTCAGACTCAGCAGACCTGTCGCTGTGCTCCTGTGCCAGCTGCAGACGGTCCAACTCCTCCAGCCTCTCCTGGGTCATGTGATCCAAAAGTGCGAGCAGAAACCTCCTCAGAGTGCGTCTGCGATAGAAATGCTCGGCTCGCTCTTCCTGAATCATCTGGGTGTCTCTCATCTGAAACAAACAGATATAAACTTAGAACAAAAAGTAAGGACATTCGTGTTTGGTAGATTACTTCTTTGTAACAATCTTATAACGTTGGAAAGCCTGTTAAGTTCTCTTTTAAATGGTGCCACATTTGTAAGGAACATGCATTTGTGGAATGAGCAGAAGAGCTGAGTATGTGGGTTGCACACATGAAAAATTTGCCAAATCTTCTCTGCCGAACAGCTTATTTTGTTATTTGTTTTGAGCTCTGGTACCTCCAGGTGCTGCCTATCATAAGATTTATTACCAAGAAGCATCGTTCCAACAAAGAAATAATATAACAAACACAAATTTCATTACTTTTTGTGCCAAGTATATAAAAAGAATTATGTGAAAGAAGAAATTATGATTATTTCAGTAAGTTAGAGAGCTTGTAAAAGAGCCTAAAAGAGAACTTTTTTTTTTTACAAATGAGCATATTTTGTCTTAATAGAGGAGATTAGGGGGAGGAGTGACAGTTTATATGTGTGTAGCAGGGAATACAGACTGTTTTCCAGCAGTTTAAGCTCCTCTGAAGCAGAAAGCGTTGGTAAAGTTGGTCCGCACACGCCTCTCTTTCGGACACAGACTCCCTCACGTGACGCCGCCACTCCAGACTGCATCGTCTCAGGAGGAAGAGTCTGTGATGGTTCTCGGCCAGCTGGCAGGAAATGAAAGGACCAAATAAAATGTATGTATCATGTGCTCCTTTAACCTCATTAAAACAGGTTTTGTGTGATGTGGATTTTTTGGATACAGTGTAGTTTTTGTGTCTCATTTGCTTTTGAAATTCTTCTCTGTTGAGGAGCCCAAAGAGGACATGGATCAGGAGGTCTTCCTGGGCTCCTAACATGTTAGTGGGCTGAGTGTGAGCTGTTGGCTGACAGCTGCAATAAACAGGGGATTTACCTGCATGTTGTCTTGTCTTAACTGAATGAGGCGTTTCCATGGCGCCAGGCCTCGATGTGACAACAAGGTTCTGTGGTAGTGTTGACGAGCCAGCCTGGTGAGCTCCTGCTGCCGTTTCTGCTGCCTCAGTTTCTCCTCCTCCCTCTGAACAGACAGCATTTTGATCTTGCGTGTATCACACCAGAGACCACGCTGTCACGCACGAGTCGACGCGCCTCACCTCTCTCTCCCGCCTCTTCTCCTCCCGCCTCTTTTCCGCCGCCTTGTGTTTCTCCTCCTCTTCCTCCCTCCACCTCTGCTCCTCAGCGGCTTTCATCTCGGCCTGAAAGGTTTGCATTTTAACGGCGCATGTTTGTGCTACTATCCCAGTTTGAAAGTCTCGAAGCGTAATCATCGCTCACCAGCTTTTCCTCTTCTTTCTTCCTCTTGAGTTCCTCGATCTCCTTCCTTCGCTCTGCGCGCTGTCGTGCTCGGGCTTCCATGGCTTCAGAGAGACAGACCAGACATGTCTGAGTGCATCGTAGTGTCAGAATGCTATTAGTAAAATAACTAAACCGTTTCAAAACTCACCACAGCCATCAAAGACCCTGTAACCAACAGAAACACTATGTGGGAATACAATTTATCACTTTATGCACCACCAGTAGGCATATATGAGGGACACTGTGTGGATAGAAGTCAAATTATTGACTTCATGAAGCAAAGTTTGGGCAATGATCAGTTTATTATCACCTGCTGCCAAAAGGATCATTTTTGTCGCTGGGTTCATGTGGTTGTGAGAAAAATATCTCAGCAACCACTGCATGAATAATAATGAAAATCAATGTATGGTTGTAGGGGGAGAACCTGTAGAACGGTTTGAAAAGGTGAAAGGTCAGCTGATATTGTAAAAAAAATAAAATAATCCTCTTCCAACTGAATGAGACTGAAGACAAATTGGGTCGTTTATTTTTCCACCGCAGTGCGAGATCAGTGTTAATGGGGTCAAGTTTGGAGCAGCTGCAGAACTTAATTGATTTATTTATGAATGCATTAAGCTGAAAGGGAAGTTTGCTACAGATGGTTTGTTCAACACAGGATGAAGTTGTTTGTCCACTGTCGGGTACAGAACGAGAGAGGTGCATCAAGTTCACCTTTTAGATTCTGTTTGAAGTGGAGCTAATTAGTTTTTATTGGACTTTTGCCATTTCAATTAATCAAACTGACTCTTTAACTAAGTGAGAAAAAACAGACCAAAGCTGGATTAGAGACGTTATGATAGTGGAAAGGCTGAGTTTGAGAGTTTATTCCATCTGTCAAGGTGTGGACAGATGCCCTTTTAAGTAAGCAAGTAAAGTTTATTTATATAGCACATTTCATAGACATAAAATCACAAAATGTTTCATAATAAAAGCAAGAAAAAATAAATTGAATTTAAAAGCATCACAACCCCTGATCTGATGGTGTGTGAAGCTGGATCAAATCTGGAGCTTGTTCATGTAAGGCTCGTTTCCCTTCAGGGTTAACCGATAATGTTTTTGCTGGTGGTGTCTCCATACCAGAATTTAACAAGTACTCATCGCGGTATCTTTGAGTACCCAAAATGAAGTACTCAGCCGATTAACTTTTGGACTCAACCCACTCAAGATGGCCGCCACAGTTAAGCAGCATTAATAAACACAAACATGGTTATACTCCAGTGAATTTTAGCAATATTTAACTAAAATGTAGAGTGTAGCTGATCCTGTAAGATCTGATTTGAAGACGTTTCTGTTACCTGTTGGAGTCAGCTGCATAATATTTACTCTCAGATAGTCCCTGGACATAAAACTGATTAACTGTTGGAGCCTAATCAGTTCAATTAAAGATGCCTGCCACAGCTAATCAACATCAGACAACACACAAATGCATCTCCACACCTCAGTCAATTATTGAGATATCGCTGTGGCTGTAATACTAATGTAGTCATGTTTGATCATTTTTCCAACAGCCCTACTATTATTGTAGTACATTCAGTTTAAATATACTGTACACAGTCTTTTGGCTGCATGTTTTAGAGGTTTCTCTGCTCCAACATGCCTGACTTAAATAAATGAGTGATTACCAGGCTTCTGTAATTACCTTATGGCCACGAGATCATTTTGAGGAGCCTTGTCTCTTTGTGAGAGACATCGTTTGAGTGCATTTATATAGTGTTTTGTGTACCCCATGTTTATATGTATTATTAATATTTGGTGTATGTGTAATCTAAATGGATGGTTCATCTTTCAGCCTATTTATGAGATGACACTGAACGTCATATGTGTGTGTTGGGAAACAGAATTTTTACTGTGTTCCTGAACGCAACATAACTCCGACAGCTTCCACAGCAAAGGCACAGACTGAGAGGAGCCTGTTTTGAGTGTTGAATTTCAAAAAATAAAATACAGTTTTTTTGGACAAATACAAATCCAGTGGTCGCCTGTGTCTTAATGCTGCAACATATAACACTAAGAATTACTTCATGCCTAACCACAACTATTTCATTCATTCCTATTTTAAAATAAAATAACATTAATTCAAACTTGTTCCTGTTGACAATCAACGGTCTCTGCGTGGAAATGACTGAAATAATTATCTCTTTGCCACAAGGTTTTTTTTTTTAATTCTAAGTCACTGGATAGGTTCCGTATTACTCAAAGTATTTCAGAGAAAAATGTTTTATCCAGTGACACTAAACTAAAAGGCAAAGTTCAAATTCTAATTCTACAAAAACAACTACTAAAGACTGCACAAAGAAAAAGTCAGCACAAAAAGAAAAATCCAGCCAACTTTAAAGAGCCTGCTCCAGCTAACAGAAACAACCATCTGTTCGGTACAAGAAGCTCCTTGTTGCCCGTGAGAAACATTCAGAGGCTCTCACTTCTCTGAAAGTTGGTACAGGCAAACATTAATGAGGTGCAACCAATAAATCTGCCTTGGGGGTTAATGTGTATATAATTTATCTTTATTATGCACATTTCTCCCCCTTTCTTTTTAGGAGCCAGGTGCATTTGCACAAAAGTAAATGATACATACTATATTTTGACTTCTACAACACAATTTTACAGTAACGCTCTCTGGAAGCACCTGCTGTGAAAGCTTCTGCTTCTCCGTGAGTTTTGTCGCTGCTGTTAAGCTCGCAGGCTGAGGGAGCTTTGAGACTGACCTGTGACGATAGGATGGGGGCACGTCTGCCGTGTGACAGCTTTCCTCGAAGGTGCACTCTGACTATCGGGAGCTGCTGGAACCCTCGGCGCTCTGCAACAGAGGTGATAACAGCCAGAAGAAATAAAACCTGTCATAAGTCTGTGTGCATGCTCACATCACCCTGATCTGTCTGTGACAACTTTCATTCTGAAGGCAAAACTAAAAAAAACAAAAAGATCGGTCATAAATTTAAAACTATAGTCAAGTTTTATCGCCTTAGAAAGCAGTCACATAGATATAAATGTAAACTTAAACCATTTTTTAAACTTCTTCCAGTATCTGGTCTGCTCCTGTGTATTGGTTCCAATGTTATTTGTTTTGAAAAAGAAAAGTTATTTACATTTTTCAAGATCACTTTAATTTATTTTGAACATGAAAACAATAAATATGGATACTAAACTAGATATTAAGTCTCCTTTAGCTCGTGTCTAAATGATTAGGGTTCAGTAAATATATTTAAAAAATGTTTTGTGCTAAACAGAAGAGGCAAATACTCGTATCTTTGGGAGTGTTTTAGAGCTACCACAAGAGTTTTATTCATGAAGCTGCACACAACGATTTGCATATTTTAAACTGTAAAAGGTCACCATTACAAAAAGCCTCTCCAGATTTCTAAATGGTGACCGACTTTAGTGAAATTTTTTAAATTAGACTTTTATGCTCTCGACAATCGGCACTTCCTGACCCCAAACAGATAAAATGAGTTCACTAAGAACATAAACTTGTTTTTAAGGATCACAGTTTGTCTGTCAGGTAGAATCAAATCTTTGTTGACCTAACGGATCCTTTAGGCCAGAGGTTCTACAAGTTTAGACTGAGACTGTGAGTCACGATCAGGTGAGGGCTCGAGACAATCTAATCCTGGTCCTCGAGGACCACCACCCTGCACGTTTGAAACGTTTCTGCTTTGACACACCTGATCCTAATGAATGAGTGATTAACGGGCTTCTGCAGAACCTGAAGACCTGCTGAAGAGCGGAGAAACAACTAAACCATGCAGGATAGAGGCTCTCGTGGACCAGGACTTGGCACGGCTGATCTACAGAAATGAAACTACGCACTGATAAAGGATTCCTTAGAGCGGCGGTTTTCAAACATTTTAGCTCCCAACCCCCCAAACTAACAGCTGCAGAAACTTGTGACCCCAGATGTTACTGTTTACATATGCAAACTTAGCTAATAACTCTGTTGAACATGAGCATAATAACAATTAAAAAAAACATAACTATCCAACTTGTATTCATTTATGATTATTTTTTGGCAACAGTTATGGTGAAAATATTCCATTAATTATTTGTTTGAATTTATATTAAACAGCTTTAATTAGTTTATCTGCTGTTTATTTTTTGTTGTGTTCAGTGAACCAACCTCTGCTCCTTCAGGTCAAAGCTGCAGCTTTTTGGTCTGGAGCCTCTGAGCACCGATAGCTGTGTAAGCTGAGCCGTTTTCTCCATTTCCAGCTCCAAACCCAACATGTTCTGCTTTTCCGTCAGCTGAGAAATTTGCTCCTGCTGCTCCTTCAGCAGCTTCCTCTGCTGCGAGATGATCTGCTGCTGGATGGCGTGTCTGTTCTCGAACCTGCCGGCTGGTGACGCTGTTCTTTTTGCGCCGCTTTCCGCTCTCTGTCGCGCCGCACGGAGCTTGGCAGAGGTGGGGGCTGCGTGGCGTCGGGTCACCTGCCACGGCTGAGAGGGTCGGGACACAAAACTCACAGAGGGTTGATCCTGATGCAGCACGAAGGCTCGAGGAGCTAAAGTGTTGAACTTGGTATGATCCATCTGCAACACAAAGAAAAAAATACAGTATTTTACATAAGGAATGAAACCTAACATTTAGTTTGTCCTGCTTTAGTAATTCAGAAGTTTTACTGCAAAAACTCTTTTCTAGACCTTTCACCAAGAACTCTTTACTTTAAATTCCATTTCGTGGTTCTTTAAGACCCTCCTACATCTTGTTTTTAGGTGTAAAAATAAGGATGGGATCCACAGGGGAGACGGAGGTCAGTGACAAAAAGTAAAAGTTACAGGCAGGCTTCAAGTCTATGTAGAAAAAAAACTTTTCCACATGCTCTATGCCCCCTCTGTTCTTCTCCCATCTTCTCTCTAGAGTTGTAAATATTTTAGCTGAAAAGTTTTCTTCTTACTGACATGCTGCGAAAGGTTCTGGGTGTCCCATGCTGAGGGAATGGTTTGAGGAAAGTATTGTTTTTTTGTTTACTTCTACCACAGTGTTTCTTGCCTCAGTAAGTCGGCCCTTAGCATGGCCTTTCAATAGCAGAGCTGATGTTTTAGTAATGGCTGTGACGCTTTATAAAAATTTGATTTATATAGTTGTTTTTGTTGAAAGCCATTACGCAGGAGTTTTGTTAAAGAGCAGTCACCTCCTCTGATTGGTTTGGAGGTTCAGGTGGGGCAGGGATTGGCTGATCAGCAGGGGTCCTGAGGAGTTTTCCTGTGGAAGCAGCAGCGAGTAAAGCAGCCATCTTTTGTTTTATCTCCTGCTTTCGAGCCAGAAACTCCCGCTGGGCTTTCTCCACCCGACACCACAGCTGCCACTCATTCAGACATCGCCGTAACAATCGCCTTCTGTTACTTTCCACTGCAAGCTGGATTTTTCTAGAGGAATTACCAGAAAAGATCACAAATTTAAAATTTGATAGGTTAGCAGACTCATTACAGGACATCTTGGTTCTTGCCTGTTTTCCATTCGCAGTGTCTCTTCTGTTTTTGCCACCTCCCGCCGCTCACGCTCTGCCCACAACACGGTCCGCCATGCTCGCCAAGCTTTCAGCTGCCTCCTCCAATCACAGAGGGCCACCGCCTTACCTATACGCAACCTTCGATCCATCACCATCATATACCACCCAGAGAAATGACTGTGAAGACACTGAAACACGAGCATAAACACATTTATAAGAATTAAAACACTTGCAAGGTTACACACAGTGCGAGCACTAACCTTGAGGTTCCTCATGTGAATCTTCATCTGAATCTCCTGTTCTCGGTGGAGTCGCTCTGTTTCCTGCTGCTGCTGCTTTGATAAAAGTGTTGGGGTTGACTGAATACTTCTGTCTGCCCTCTTCTTTTCTTTTTCTCTTTCTCTGCACAACAAATATACAAAAACAATAGCTACTTGATCTAGCAACGATATTTACAAATATTTCAAAGTTTAAAATAAAATTTTACCAATTTAATTTTTCTGTAGATATACTAAGGTCCTGTTTCTACAAAGTGACGATGGATGGATGGATGGATGGATGGATGGATGGGTGGATAAATGTATGTATGGATGGATGGATGGATAGGTAGATAGATGGGTGGATAAATGGATGGATGGTTGGATGGATAGGTAGATACATGGATGGATGGTAGATGGATGGGTGGATAAATGGATGGATGATGGACGGATGGATGGATAGGTAGATACATGGGTGGATAAATGGATGGATGGTTGGATGGATAGGTAGATACATGGATGGATGGGTAGATGGATGGGTGGATAAATGGATGGATGATGGATAGGTAGGTAGATGGATGAGTGGATAAATGGAAGGATGGATAGGTCAATATATGGGTGGATAGATAGATGGATGGATGGATAAATGGATGGATGGATGTATAAATGGATGGATGGATGTATAAATGGGTGGATGGATTTATAAATGGATGGATGTATAGATGAATGGATAAATGGATGGATGTATAGATAAATGGATAAATGGATGGATGTATAAATTGATGTATAGATGGATCGATGTATAGATGGATGGACAGATGGATGGATGAATGGATGTATAAATGGATGGATGTATAGATGGATGTATAAATTGATGTATAGATGGATGGACAGATGGATGGATGAATGGATGTATAAATGGATAACTTGACAAGTGCTGTTATAAGAGTTGTTTGTTGTTCATGCCTCTGTCGAAGGAGCTGCTCCCGGCCTCTCCTCTCCTCCATCTGACGTCGGAGTCTGATCATCTCCTGCTGCACCAACTCCTCCTGTCTTTGTTGCTCCAGCTTCTTCTTCATTTCCTCCTCCTGCTCCCTCCTCTTTGCCTCCTTCCTGGCCTCCTGCTTTGCCTCCTTCTCCCTCTGCTGCCTCTGCCTCTCGGCCTCCCGCCGCATCCTGTTCTCCCGCACCTCCATCAGTAACCATCCAACGGTTTGTGTTAATTGAGAACATGACACAGTCTAGACTCACAGCTCTAATACTTTACAACCTGAGAAACTGACACACGTTTTAGTCAAATACCTGCTGATGACGTGCATCCATGGTGATGATCGGGTTTCTGACTTTCTTCTGGATTTCACCATCGAGTGAGAGTTCCTCCATCGTCCCAGAGTCCAGCAGATCCTGCTCCATGAGGTCTTTTAGGAAACAGTTAACAGCAGACTTTTCTTCTTCTTCAGCCAGGCGGTTATACAGATCTACGCACATTTCCCATAAAACATGAAAGATAGATAGATGTTGCCTTTTGTAAGCATGTCTACTGTAATGTAGTTTAACATAAAACTCCTCAATAAGCTGTTGTAAGTCTTTATTTACAAACTAGGTGGTTGATTATATAATCTAAACAGGTTTTCACTTTTTAAAATATTAATTCTCAGATTCATAAAGTAATAATTTCTGCACCATCAAAATTGCTGGGGGTGTGAACAGCCGGATGTGGGGAAGCTGGAGAGGCAGGTTGTGTCTTTACAGCAGAACACCTCAAATCATCTTCATCGTCCATCCCCAGCTCCAAACGTAACTTAGAGCCCAGCCAATCACCTAGAAGAGCTTGAGCTTAGGGGAAAAAAAACCCCAAATAAGTTTAAAAAAAAAAGCGACGATCTCACGATAATTCATAACTATTTTTGTTTCAGCTGGGAGGTTGGTTGTAACATGGTTTTTCAATCAGTAAATAACATCTCAACTTTTCTTGATCTGAAGATTCACTGCAACGAGAATCTGACTGCATTTAAACAAAATTATAATCTGACTTTGCAGCAGGTAGAAGGTATATTATTAATTTAATGTGACAATACAAAATATCACTTACTTACAAATTTTATTAAAAAGTAAAAACGGAAAGAAAGAACCACATAGATTAAACATAATGTCCTTTCTAACTTCTTAAATGCTATAGCCACATGAAATCATGCTTATGTTAAAATACATCAAAAATAAAGATTTTACAAAATTCAAAACAGTTTTATCATTAATATTTACATCATGTCAGTTAGGAACATTTACTAGAAGAAAATATACATTCAAATTCTCATGATGTACTTTTGCTTTGAACTATAAATAAAACCATGACAAACTTACATCAACTGTTTTGCACTTTTGTTGAAAAGTATTTATAATTTTTTCCCAAAGGTTGACCTACCTTCGCTGTAAGCGTCATCGTGATCCCTTAACTGGTCAGAGCTTTGCAAAGGTACAACCAGCCTGTTGTTGCCTGAACTGGGTTTTTTGTGAAAGAAGACTTCAGACACAGCAAACTCAGAGGCTTTCTCCACCCGCTGAAAACAAACAACAAAAAAAGGAATAAAATGTAAATATATATATAAACATTGTGGAAAAACGCCAAAAAGGAAAAAAGGTGTACAAAATTAATATAAGATTTCCAAACCTTTCTCCACTGGTCAATGTCGTTCTTCACAGGCATCTGTTTTTAAAATAAAATCCAAATTATTTCCTTTTATTTCTATTATGAATCTAAAGGTTTTGATAATGATAGACGGGAGCCTGAATAGATTAGTTTTGGTTTTCCATATTCAGGATAAGTTAACTAAGTTATTAAAAAGCAGGCTTTTTAAAATTTATTTAATGGTTATTTAAACTTACCTTGGGTGCAGACCCGAGCCTCTTCCACCTGAACAGGTGAGAATTGTGATCTGGAGACGTCATTCCCGCCGTTTAAGACAGTTTACAATATATTGTATTCCTAAATCTTGATTCCTTAATTTAAAAAATATTTTTATAACAATAAGCGTTAAAAAAATAGTCAACTAATCATCCGCCGCAAAATCGAGTTTAGAAGTTGCTACAAACCAAAACTCCGGAGGCAGCAAACCTAACAGCCTACACCGTTAAGAATTCTGGGTAATGTAGTGAATTGATTAGTTTTGTTAACCCTTTTTTACGCAAATTAAAATTATTGAAACTACGAATCCCAGTAGGCTCTAGAGTCTCACTGGTAACCATGTCAACTATGTTCGCTTCATTTTTTAATAGGATAAAAACAAAACTAGCCAGAACTTAATATATAATAGTTTTAACATACTACTTCGCATAGAATAGATATTTTTAATTTTCGAAATGGAAAAGAGTCCGTTTTTTTCTGTTCCTGCTGCCGTCGCTGTTGATTACGTCATATTTCCCCGACTTGTAGTTCACTTAAAAGCATGAGTTTGTTACGGTAAGGAACACTAAGTTTAACACATATAAATAAATATAAGGTATATATTGTATTTGGAGTTTTCACGTGACAACTCAATAGCATTAAACGTTACAAATGAGTGAAACGTTGTAACAATGCTAACTGCTAGTGCTAGCTTCCTCTGACTTTGTGTGTAATCTTTTCACCGGCGGCGTGGACGCTTTGCAGCTCAGTGTTGTTCGGTTAGTTTGTTTTAGAGATTTTCCTCTGGAGCAGCTGTTATGGCTGGCAGCAGAGTACAGCTGGAGCTGTCCCGTGTGGTTCAGGGCAGGGCGCGGTTGGGCGTACTGAAGGGTCTCGGGAGGACCGGGCAGCACTCGCTGGATGTTCCGGGGTCTCTGCTGTACACCCACTTTGGTACGGTCCCCCACCTCACCCAGGACACGCTGCACACCATCAGCAACCTCCCCTCTGTCACTCAGGTCACTCTGTCCCACATGTAAGTTAAAACCATCACACATCCGCACTGAGCTTTTATCTTAAATCTAATCTACATCTCTCTCCAGAGCAGAGCATCAAGAAGTGCTGGAAGAGTTCAAAGATGGGTTCAGAAAGTTTGCAGGTACAAAAATATGCTGTTTTTTTATGTTTTCTTCATTCTCTGTTTACATCTAAATGTTGTAAGGCTTAAAGTGTATGTAAATTCACACTTTTTCAAATTAAGGGGGTTAGAGATTTCAAATTGGCTGTAAAAGTGGCATATCTAAACATATTTATTTAAAAGTTTCTAAATTAAACAGCATTCAGAGTAGGTTGCTGAAAAACTTATTAGCTTTGGGAGCTCAATCAGAGAGTACTTCAGTTTTTAGTCAATTTCTTAAATAAACCCCCTTAAAGTGATCTTTTTTGGTCAACATTAGCCGTAGTTCACAGCTTTACTTGGCCACTGATGAGCAAATTTACAATGAGAACTGTAATAAATGTGTGGCTTCATGTAAAATGTCACAGGATTAGCACAATGTTGTCTCCAAAGCTCCAGAAAGGAAAGGTGGTGATTTAACAACTGGAAATAATAATTAGGTCTCTTTGTTTTCCCTCACCTTCTCATCTTTTGGCTGCAGCTGGTTGTAGCTGATAAAGTTCATCGTTAAGTAAAGAAATGTTCGTCACTGACAGTTGGCTTTGTTTGGTTCTGTATTTTTTTTTTCCTCAGGCCTTCATGATACAGTGTTGTACTGTTCGCTTCACGACCCTGCAGCTCTTAGCCCGACAGGCTACATTACCAATAAGGTGAGACGAGGCCTACATGGAGGTAGTGCATCATTACCTGCAGATGTTGTTTTTGATCTTTAGGAGTAGAGATGGACAGATTCTTGTTTTGTGGGATGATACTGATATCTGTATTTTGAGTAGTTTCGATTTGCAGATAATGGTTTTCTTTCAACACTCTAACCCAGGGGTTTTCAAATTGTGGGGCACGTCTCCTCTAGGAGGCACCAGAGGTCTTGAGGGGGCACTTGAGGTGATCCAGGAAGTAGGGAAATTAATGTAAGGCTTACGTTCATGCTGCAGGTTTTAGACTAGATTTTTAACCTGATTTTTATGATTTGTTTGGCCGATCACCAGTTAGATCATTTGCTGCATCCTTATTTAGAAGTGTTGTTTCTCAAAGTGCTCCTCTTTGGGCTCTCTTATGAATGTCGGTTGTCCTATTTCTGACCACCCCATCGCTAGACGGTGTCCGTGTGGGGCAGCGGTGGGCGGGTTGAGCTGTCGGTGGCCAGATTTATGGCTCTCCAGAAGACTGTGCAGCCGGACTTGTACCAGAGCATGGCAGATGGAGAGACCTGGCAGAACAACACATCTCGCAAAAGGGTCAGGAAGTCAGTGGATCGAACCCTGGCTCATCTGGATGAGTGTCTGCTGCTGCACCAGAAATCACAGGTACACGTGCACACACTCACACACACAAACTTCACAGGCAGTCTCTAAGTGCTGATTTTGTGGAGTCATTCATGCACAGCAACAGCACATAGATTAATGTTTGGTAGATGTCAGAGGAACCGCCTTGCAGCTGTGCTACTGCAGAAATATGAATACATAACCAGTAGATGTACAAGCTTGAAGCATATCACTAATTAAATGATTTACTTTGTTTTCAGTGATGTTAATGTCACCTTAATTTCATCAAAAGGACAGTAGGACTGTCTCATCTTATTGAAGTTGTTGCTGGAAAAACCGGAGTCAAGATATTATTACAGAGATTATTTGTCACACTGCAGAAAGTGTAAGATTATTAATCTTTTTAGTCTGGAAATTTGACTCAAATTAAGTAAAAAAAAAATCTACCAATGGAGTAAGACAAATTTACTTGGTAAGATTCTTGAAATCACTTAATTTGACTCAATTTGTTCTTATTTCAAGAATTTTACCAAGTGAAATAGTCTTACTCCAGTGGCAGATTTTTTTTTACTTAATTTGATTAAAATTTCCAGGCTAACAAGATAAATAATCTTACACGTTCTGGAAACAAGATTAATAATCTTACACATTGTGTTCTTGTTTAGTAAATCAGTCTCAAAACAAGATCAAAAAATATTTTTTTTGCTGGATGTAAGAGTTTAAAACTTGGTTAGATGGACAATTTTTGCAGTTCATCGACTGAAGCAAGTTTTACTGCAGGGGTGTCAAACTCATTTTCACAGAGGGCCACACGAACATGATTGCCTTCTGAGGGCCAGTTATAAATCCATGTTCCTCGTCTCATTGCTACGACTGACTGAGCACCACTAACAAACAATAACTGAGCTCTACGTGGTATTTCCTGCATAGAAACTGTGTTTTAACACGTCCTCTTATAAACACTGAAAAGTGTGACTTGGTGTGAAATAAATAATACTGAAATACTACAGAAATACTAGTAAAAGTAAACAGAGTTTTACTCACTGGGTTATGGTGAGTAACTGCCGTCTTGAATTCTGAACTCATTCATTTCACAGATAAAAGAATCAACATGCATTATGGGAAATGTAGTTTATGGTCAATGCTGGCTTTAAAGCAGCTTTTTTTAAAACATTAATAAATCTTTGAAGCTCTCACAGGCCACATAAAAAGCTGTGACGGGCCACATTTGGCCCACGCGCCTTGAGTTTGACGCGTGTTTCGCAGCAACTTTTTTGTTGTTTTTTGTTTTTCATCATCTTTATCTCATGCTGCTGTTATGTTTTTTTTATGCTGCCTGGATGCAAACTCAATGTTCCTTGGTAAATTAAAGTGAGAACTCATGTAGAGTAAAGAGAACTGACAGAGTTCTGCAGGTAATTCCTTATCAACCTTTTACTCAGTGAGCTGTGTGATTGCTGCCAAGTTTTCTCCAAACCACCCAGTGAGGTGCCCCCACCCCCCACACGCTCTCATGCTTGTTGGGTAATCAAAACCCAAATGGAGTCTGGCAGAGTAAAATCGTTTTTATTTATCAATGTTTTCCCCCAAAAAAGAATAATTTTTTTTTTTACTGCTACAGACTGTGTCGTGTATCATTTACAGTGTTAAAAAGTAGCATTTTGCTGTCGTTGGGTTTTCTCTCAGTTCTTAATCACTAACATGTTTGTCCCCTGCCAGGAATTAGACGGTACCGGAGTGTTCGGGGTGGTAGAGGGAGGAGACATCCTGGAGGAGAGGGTGCGCTCAGCCAGGGAGACCGCCAAAAGGCCCGTGGCAGGGTTCTGCCTGGATGGTTTCCAAACCGATGCCATGGATCAGGACCTGAGGACCCAACTCATCAGTGCAGTGACCAAGGAGCTGCCTGAAGACAAACCCAGGTCTGCCTGTTTGTGACTCTGAGATAAACAAACTGATTAGTTTTTTGTTTTTTTTCATGGTTATCAAAAAAGACTTCCTCTGTTTAATTTAAAAGCAGTCACTGAAAACAGTCAGACAGATCCAAACTAAAAGAACAGAAGGCTGGACAGTTCGTGAATAATCAGTAAAAGCAAAGTGATGGGAAACAAGTTTCATGGAAATAAATTTGTTGGTATTTTACCACAACAATCAAAATCAACACAATGGATGTGACTAACCAAAATACCTGAGTTTGTCTCATCAGTTCCAGAAACTTTGGAGCTTTTATCAACATGTATTTTGGTGAATTAACAGTAGTTCCCTCCTGGGTCTTTTACTTTAGGCTACATTCACGCTGCAGGCAAATGCGACACAATTTAGATTTTTTGCCTCAATGGCACCCATATCAAATTTTTCATGAAAGCCGTGAGAAATCCAGTTTTTTTTTAAATCCGACCCAGGTCTTTTCAGTATGTGGTACTAAATCGGATGCATATCTGATGTTTTTCAATGCGACCGCAGTCTGAACGCTCGACTTTTACATCTGTGAGGTGGAGGTGATCAGATTGATCTAAGTATTTAGATTAGAATATTATTACCAACCTTGTGTAGTTTAAATCTTGTAACTCCACACGTCTTCAGCTAAAGAAGTCAAATTGCTTCTTCTTTGTTCTTTTAATTTTCCATGTCTTGGATGACTGAGAATCCACAGAAACCTCTGACAGTAACGAAGGTGTCGGACCAAATCGATACGTCAGTTAGTTTTACTGCTGTATCCAGTCAGAGGCAGGTTCAAATGTAAAAATAAACATAAAAAGCAGGGCAGATAATAAGTTAATCTGCTCTTATTGCACAACAACTTCAGAATCGGCATGCTAACATGTAGCATCCATGTAGCATCCATGTTTACGTTTGTAAACAAACAGCTGAATGTGACGTCACGTCATTTTCTGCGCATGCAGCTCGAATCATCGCCGTAGAGAGTTCACACTGGAGTTTGGTGGAGGTCACCTTTAAAATTTAATGTGCAAAAAATCGGAATTGAGCACGTAGACCTGCAGTTTGAACGTACCTTTTGAGTCCATTATGATTTGGAAAGAGACGTAACCTGACCTTGAACTGTTTGGGATGGTTTCCTTGGTTCTTTTCTATCATTCGTTCTGTACTGTCCATCTGATCAACCTGGGGTTGCATTTCCTCTTGCATCCATGTCCTGGGACAGTGGCTACAGTATCATGAACGTTATACTTTTTAAAATGGGGGTCATTTGAACATGAAACTGTTAGGAGATGGTCTTGTAGTCTTTACCTTTTAACATGGATATCTCTAATCTTCTTTCTGAGCTCCATGTTCAGAGTGGTGCACACACAGACACCAAACTACCCAGTGGCTGTTTGTTCCTTTTAAATAGGCTGAAAGCTTGAAGGCAACTTTGAAACACATAAAGGTCAAAGACTTGAAAACATGACTATAATACAAAGATTATTAGTCTTTTTAAATCTGTTCACACTAATACTATTATTATATTACTATTATTAATATGGTAACATTTTGAAATGGTATTTTTTGGTGAAATGTTTGAGCAAAAATACATTTCTATACTTTTATTTTTGTTTTGATGTGTAGGAGGCATCACTATTGATTATATTCAGTCTATTATCTTGTTTTGTTGAATATAAGTGAGAACAGATGAGTTGAGCTGTGCTCCTCCAGATCTCTTTAGTCTGTAAACATGATTTACAGACATTATTTCAGCTCAGCCTTTAAAGAAGCACTTCACCAGCACTTTTTGCTTTGAATGAAATCGTAATCGTGGTTATTATGATCAGAACGCAGCAGAATAGGAGCACCTCAGTCCTGTTATACAACTTGTCTCAGTCGTTTTTCTTTGAAGATAATTTGTAGAGACTCTGAGACACTTGACTTTACGTCTCCGTCTTTCTTTCTCGAAGCGTGTTTCTGAAGATGGTTGAATTTACAAAATCTTAGAGATTCTTCAGCCCGGTGTGGTCTGTAGAAAAACTGTTAAAAAGCATCTAATTTATGTACATTTTCCCTGACTGCAGAGCATCCAGGAATCCCTCTCAAAATCTCTTTTTCAGGTCATTTTTTAAAGGTTTCAGTTTGTTCCACTGCAGGTACAAACTCCTGAGCACCATGTTAACCAGATGGAGGGTTATATTACCATTTATGCCTATTTTGTAATTCCTCCCTCACATATTGGATCCATAAACCCGAGACTTCACTCGCAGTCCGTTCCACTGAGTTTTCTGTGAGATTTGAGAGGCTCATCTTAAAAATTGTTGCCTAAATGGGATCATTTTAAACTGCCATTACTAATTTCCATCAATTTGTCCTATTCTAGTAGTACACTTAGAAAATCTGAATTTCATTTCCGAACCAGGATTTAAAATAAAAAAGTTTTTGATGAGAGTTTGATAGGTTGGCTTTAGGCCCAGGCCTATCTTGAAAAAGAGATCTGCGATCTCAATGGGATTTTCCTGGTTAAACAATGGTAAATTAAAAAAACTAAATAAATAAATGAGAGTTTGATGGAAAAAGCAGAACAAATGTGGAAAAGTTGGACCTTTGAAGGAGGCATAGTCAGCGGTCGGAGGCAGGATTTGAAGTTGAAGTTGGTGCTAGATCAAGATAAAGGGGCAGGATTTTTGTTAAATAACTCTCCTAGCTAAAAATTTACTTATTTTCCCACAGAAAATCTGAAATGTTCCCAGTTAACAACTTAAATACCCAAAAACATGTTCTCAAGCACTGGAAAAAGTGCTTATTTTTAATAAGTTTAAGTCAGTTTTTACATAATCTTATAACCTTCATGTTTTGTGTTGTGTTTGTTTTAATTCATCCATTTGATGGAAAAGGATGGAGTCATTGTTTATAACCTCACAGTAATGGATAGCTAAAAAAAAACAAACAGAACATAAATTCTGAACATTACCTCGCTGCTCCAGAGGACCCCAGAATATTTTCCACAACACCTGGAGGCTACATGCTGTTAGCTCGTTGCCCCTCTCTGCAGCTCCAATTTTGGTTCTGAAAATCCATCACTGTGCAAGGTCAGAGAGCTGCGCAAACAGATGCAAATATGCAACCATAAATCAGCTGCGAGTCAGCAGATAAAAGCTGAAGTGTGTCTCCCCTTCATCGATGGACCGCCTGATAAATCAGAAACTTTGACCCAAAGAAAATTTCAGTGACTTTTTGATCCCATGATCTCAATATTCTAATGTCTTAAACTCTTATTTCCACCTGTCAGACCTTTTTAAAGACACAAGGACAAACTTCAGCTGCTAACGGTTTGAACTCTGGACTAAATTATCCTCAGAGACTTCTCCTGGAGGTGAAGGAGGATTTGTGCCTCCTTTTCAGAGGCTGTTGCAGTGGAGCTGCGAGGAGCAGTAATCTGTTACCAGCTGCTTGCTGTGAGCGTTGCTTTGCTGGCTGATCTCAGACTCTGGGAGGCATCCCTCCTGCTGCTGCTTCTAGCTGGAGGAAGGTTGCAGCTCCCAGCCAGAAAGTGAAGTGGAGTCATTATCGAAAAGCTAAATTGGGCTCGACCTTGACGCCCGCAGGCAGAGATATTCAGAGGCGGTCGGTTAACGGAGAGTTCAAACGCTCTGGAGTGCACGTTGTTGATGAGTAGCACTGAAGATGTTTGTGTGCGTTAAAGACATGTTGCATTAAAGTTTAATGCTTCCTGCTGTGTTTGTCTCAGCTTGTTGTCTGTGTGTGTGTCAGATTGCTGCAGGGTGTAGGACGCCCTGACGAGGTGCTGGCGTGCGTGGAGGCTGGCGTGGATTTGTTCGAAGGCTTTTTCCCATTCCAGGTGACGGAGCGAGGCTGCGCTCTCTGCTTCCGCTTCGACATCTGCTCGGACCCAGAGCTCACAGGTAGATCATCCCAGACAGACCATCCTCTTAGCTGTGTGTGTTAATGACATTTGTCATGAATTACTGAAATAATTTTAACAGAACTTTCCAAGTAGGGGTCTCAGTACAGTGTTAAACTCATGAACATTTTGGTGGCCCTCAAAGAACCAGTTGTGTAATTCAATTTGACTAAACTTTGACCAAACACAAAACGTCACGTTCCTCGTCTCATTGCTAAGGCTGAGCACTGCTAACACCCAATAACTGAGCTCTATGTGGCATTTCCTGCATAGAAACAGCGTTATAACATGTCCTCTGATAAACACTTAAAAGTACTACATGTAAGACTGACTAAATGTGAAATAAATAAGTCAGAGTTTTACTCACACCTCCAACTGGTGGTTGGAAACCATCACTTTGCTGGTAAAATAATCGTTAAATGCATTATAGGAGATGTAGTTTATGATAAACACTGACTTTAAAGCAGCATACGCTTATTTTAAGACAATAATGCATTTGAAGCTCTCATGGGCCAGATAAAATGCCGTGGCGGGCTACGTTTGGCCCGCAAGCCTTGAGTTAAACACAGGGAGTTTCTTGGCTGTGTGGGCGGAGTTTGGCAAAACCGTGATTGATGAGATTGACTTGAGTTTGATTAGATTTTTTTTGTTTTATTAAATTGATTTTATGCAGTGGCCCAAATCATTATGGCTTCTTCAAACCCACCCAAAATAATCAATCTGACCAATCACGTCTTTCACAAACTCCTCCCACAAAAGTAAAACGGACCAATCATGTTTTTTCCAGACTCTGCCAACACCTTAAGAACCTCCCACTTTGTGACTGCAGAGACCCCCCTTTTCAAACTTTCAGGAAATCCTCATCTACAACTGATTACCTTTCAAAGTCAGTCCAATTCAAGATGGCTGCCACAACTAACTGTCATCAGACAAAACCAAATGTGTCTTACAGACCTCTTGACTTTTAAATACATCCCCTCATCATCAACTTTTCATTAATACTGTAAAGCATCAGATTTGTTTCATTAATGTTTTTATCTGTCAGGGTTGTTTTGGATTCATAGTTATGAATTAACTTCCATCATCTTTTATAAAATGTCTTGTTTTATTCCTTTCAGATGCAGATTTCCATAAATAGCTTTCTTGTTCTCATTAAGCAGCAGTCTGAAAGTGTCACTCTCTTCTGACACGAGGCCAAAAAAAGTCATTTTGAAATTTGCCATCATTTGTTTTTTTCTAATTGTTTCCAGTTCTTCCCTTCTATAAGCAAATGACCTTTTCAGTAGCTACCTTGCCTAAAGCCACAAAATGACTTTTTTTTATGAAGCTGAGGTGATAGAATTGAGCCCCAGAAGATGGAGAGACATTGGCATTTCACTGTAAGAGATTGCGAATATGTGCCTGGAGCAAAGTTAAATCAGCGTAATTTAAAACGGGACATGTGGGATTTTTCTCGGATTATAATGACCTCCTAATGGGACGTGAACGTCGTGGGAAATTTATTCGTCTCGTATGAAATCATTTATTTATCACAGTTTCTGTCCGTAGAAGAGATACGAATGGAGCATCGAGTTCAGACAGCAGTGAGAAAACTTGCTGAGATGCACTGCGAAGACATTTTTTGGGGGGAATCACAAGCTTTGATGTTGCTAATTGTGTAGTGGTTGCATTTAACTGATAAAACTGAACTCCTGATTGAATAATTGAACCTTGAGGAGGGGGGGATGTTAATTTCCATAAAAAGAGCCTCTGGTGTTGAGTTTTAAACTGCTGAGTTAATGCTCCTGATTTTTCTACAAATGTAAAAGAAGTGTTCATCTCATGCTGCTGCACAGGGAATTACACATGTTCAATTAGATCCTAATGATTTTGTTTAAAGAGCCTGTGGTGTGTTGTTGCTGCACCAACAACCCTTCATTTAGTTTCAGCCTGGTCAATGAGACCCGTTTCTTTGTAATGATCAGGAAATAGGTGTATGTAGTGGTCATGTCACCCTGGAGATGAGGCATTAACATCAGTCATGAGTGTAATCACCATTAACATTATGCATGGTTAAATATGTGTGTGTGTGTGTGTGTGTGTGTTAGATAAGTTGGATAATTGGATAGAGAAATCCAGCAGCTGAATTAAAATCAATAGCGTATCTCTGAGCAGCCTCTGCAAGGTAACAATTAAGCGCAACCCCATCACCCTGATTATTGTCCTTGTGAGCACCTAAAGAAGTGGTGCGCAGTGAGGGGAACGCGCCGCCTCGTCCGGCGTGTTGACTTTGTTGCTAATGAAAAAGTTGTTTGACTGGGAAGTTTGGCGTCTGGGAGCATGGAGAGGAGCGCTCTGATCGATTCTGAGCAGGGAACGTAATGGAGTTCAGTGGAGGCGAGAGAGGCGGTGGTGTCAAACCCCCGGAGAAATTCTAACTTCCCTCTCCGCCAATTACAAACCCCCGCTGGGAGGGGTGTCAACACCCGCACGCCCCCCAGTAATGACCTCTGTGGCAAGTGGGATCACACACTAAAATCACCCCTTACCTTCCTTCTTGCCCTCCGCAGGTTTTCATGGGTCGCACTCGATTTTCAGAATTTCACTTTTTTTTTTTTCTAAATCAGTTGCTCTTTCTTTTCTGCACTTAGAAACTTAAATAACTGTAGAACCTGTATTTCCTGTTAAAATGCAGTGAATGCTTCATGCTGATAGATTTTTTCTAAGAGCTGCTGAAAATGTTTAATGGGAAAACTGTTACTGAGTTAAAAACAGCTGACTTTGCTGAAAGTAGGAAAACTAAAGTAGACAGCAGCAGAAACAAGTTGAAACTAGCAGACAGAGGGCGAACAGAGGGTGAAACGGCTCCCATTGACAGGAAAACAAGAAAACAAGTGCAAAAAAGGTCAAATTTCTGTAAAATAGCTAAGTTAGCTAAGATAGCTAAGCTAAGTAGCTGAAAAAGCTCAAATTTCCACAATGACACAAAAAGAGCACGTTTGCTGAATTAAGCATTAAGAAGCTGACATTATCAGAAAAAGGTAAATTTAGATTAAAAAAGCTAAAATTACATGAAAATAGCTACAAAGTAGCTAAAAAGCCAGAAAACAGCCAAAATTAGCACAATGATGCAAAAAGAGCTGACATCATCACAAATAGGAAAATTTAGATTAAAAAGCTAAAATTATATACAAAGAATCTAAAAAGGCAGAAAACAGCTGAAATTAGCAGAAACAGCTAAAATAAGCTTAAAAACGTAATCTAGCAGAAAGAGGCTGATAGAAGCCTGAAAAGCTTAATTACAAGAAGAATAGCTGAAAGGAGCAGAAAGATCACTGAAAATAAGAAAACAGCTTACTATGCTATCCTCCTCATTAAGCTAGGTCTGCTGGATAAGCTATGCTAATGTTTTTACTTTTTACCACTAGTGTTTGTCTAATCTCACTTATGAACATCAACAGCCAGTGTTTTATTCGTTCTCTCCCTTTTTAGTGTAAGATGATCTCAGTGGCATAAAAAGCTTCAGGTGATATGAATTCTTTTTACTTTAATTTATAACTTGAGGTGAAAAAACTGAATGCAACATTTAACTTAAACCACTTTATCTTCAATAAAATGTATTATAAAAATCGACCAATTACAAATTTGTAAACCAGGTAACTAAAGTGCAAATTTTGTTTTAAAGTGGACTTTTTAACTCTTAACATTGTGAAATGTGGGCAAAAATATTTACATTTATAATATTCAGTTAAACCGTTTAAGTAATTCAAACTAATTTCCCATGCTTCAGTTAGCTCTGCTCTTCTGACCTCATCTTTATTTATCATCAGGGACACACAAGCTTCTTTAAAAACTTTAATATTGGTATTCTGCAAATTTAATGACTGTTTAAAAGTTAGCCTTAATGATGTTGTTAAACGGCTGCTGGGACTCTGCTTAGCTTTCCAAATTTATGAGAAAATTCATCTCAAGCTTCATTTAGATCAGTAGTATGAATATATTACTGTATACTCAGTCACTGAGCGCTCTGTTGAGCTGATTGTTCGATGTTTGCTTATGACAGTGATAAATGTTTGATTCACTCTAAATAAGTACATAAATATCTGCCAAACAAAGTGTTTCTGCTGAGATCTTTCCAGATGGTTCTGTGTAACAAACCATCTGGTATGTTGGGTTACTTGTCTGCTCATCACGTTTCGAGGGAAATCTAGAAAATAAAATGAGCTTCTCCTCGTCTAAATAAGCACTACGCAGTCTTTTTGTTGTTCGTTTGTTATATAACATTAAAATTTGATGTTAGATGAGTTTGTTGTACAAATAATATTAATAAAACAGAAGCCACATTTCTCGCATTAGTTTTTATGCTTTTAAATCAGTTAATTGAAATGTTTAAGAATGCTACACGATTGGCATTTTAAAAGGGTTTTTAAAAAGGAATCAAATGTCTATAAACATTTGTGTCTTTCTCTGCAGTGATAAACCAAGTACAAGGTCTACAGCGGTCTGTATCTGACTGTAATTGAGTGGAACTAATCTTGGAGAACAAAGCTTCTATCTTCCTCTTGACTTAAAAAATGTATGTTTTAAACATCTTGAGCAAAAACAAATCTTTTTTATTTGCTCAGACTGAAGCTTATCTGCAAATGTAAAGAAATTATGCGCAGTAGTTTTTATTTAATCTCCCTGATCAACAGTAAAAACATGCATCAGTCTCAGTTTTCTACTGTAACTGGAGTCCAAAAGACGAACAAGGATTATGTCTGTTTCTGACACTAAATTACCTTCAAACCTTGGACGTTCTCATAATGTATCTATGGAACCCATCCTGTGACATTTTATAAAAAAAAAAAAATCTTGTGGCCACGAGATAATTATTGCAGTCATACAGACTGTTGATTGTTAACATGGACAAGTTCGAATTAGTTTAATTTTATTTTTATAGGATAAATTACAACAACATACTTGGAGCAATACTCTGCATTATATGTTGCAGCTTTAAGACACCGGTGACTACTGGAGTCAAAACAGGCTCCTCTCATCTTATTATCGTGGACACGATAATAAGATGTATTAACTGATGGGTTGCTGGTTGGATCCCTCACTCCATTAGTCTGTCATGTCCTTGGACAAGACATTTTACCCACCTTGCCTGCTGGTGATTGTCAGAGGGTCTTTTAGCGCTGGTGCATGGCAGCCCCACCTCTGTCAGTCTGCCGCAGAGCAGCTGTGGCTACATTGTAGCTTACTACCATCTGTGTGAATGATTGAAGTGTGAAGTGCCTGTAGGAACTTAGTAAAGCACTATATAAATTCAATCTCTTAGCCATGAGACTTATGGCCACACTTAATTTTGTGGACAAGACACTTGTGACCATGTGTTATGTCATGGATATGGCATTTGTGACCACGCATTATCTTGTGGACATGAAACTCATGGCTGCGTGTTGCTACCTCGTGGACAGAAGACTTATGGCTGCACTTTGCTATCTCGTGGTTGTGCGTTATCTCATGGACATGAGACACATGGCCTCACATTATCTTGTAGACATGAGACTCATGGCTGCGCATATATTTCTCATGGACAAGAGACTCATGGCCATGCGGTATTATATCATGGACACGACTCGATGCCATGTGTTTTTATCGCAGGCACATAAGATTCATGGCCACGCATTGCTGTCTTGTGACCGTGCATTTTCTCATGGGCTGGACTATATTATTTTTTTTACTTTAGTTTCCATATCTGTTGTTGCTTTCTGTCTTCAGAAGCAGAACTTATCTTCAGCTCAGTTTCATCTCCCTGCTTTGCATTTCACTATCTTTGGCCTCATTTTGTCCTGTTTCTTCTCATTCTTATCAGCTCTCCAGCTCTGCTCTGCACACAGACCACATAATAATATCCTTTTACGCTTTGTTTAAAGTTTGCTGCCTCACTCCTTTCAGCATCCACTAAATCCATTTTGCACCTGTGTTACCTTTTAATCTCCAAGTGTAAAATCATATGCATCACTGTGGACCACTTCATTTAGTTTTCTCTGCTCCAGCTCAGTCTCTAATCTTTTTTTGCCTTACATCCTTTGTGCCTGCAGAGAATCAGAGCTGCTTCTTCTGTGAACATCAACAGCTCTTCCTACTATTATGCTCTATTCCTGTGAAATTAATTTGTCTTTAATGGAACACCCGTTTGTGCAAAACATTATTCGCAGCATAGACAGTAAGCCTTTATATTAGAATGAGCAGCACAGCAGGAATTACTGGGGGTTTAGGTATAATTGATGTTTGATTTTTGGCTGCTGCTCGTGTCTTTGGGGACTTGTTTTCTGTCAGAGGATGAGATTACGGCTCGAACGGTTTGTGTTGGAATTAATGAGGTGCACGTCTGTTTTGGCAGCTCGGGATGAAGAGGAGCACGCAGCGGGGGAGAGGCAGCCTAACGGAGATCTTAATTGTGACGATCAAACACAGATGACAGCCTTTGAAATGAATCTCAAAGACAAAAGGTCTGGAGTTGGATTTGTAAAGACCCCGTGTAGTTTTAGAAGCAGCTGCGTTTGCAGAATCTCCACCTTCCTGATTTCATTTTTAATTTACTGCGACTGCTCGTGAAGTCGACTCGACTTTAACTTTGGCTGAACTTCTGTCCAGGTTTCAGGACGACTTCAGGCCCCTGGTGGAGGGGTGTGGCTGCTACTGCTGTAAGAACCACCAGAGGGCGTACCTGCACCACCTGCTGGTGACCAATGAGCTGCTAGCTGGAGTCCTGCTCATGATTCACAACACAAGTCACTACCAGAGCTTCTTCAGCGCACTGAGGCGAGCTTTAGTCGATGACAAACTGGACCTCCTGAAGAAGCAGCTGCACCGGGATGAAGGCCCGCAGACTAATAGAATGGAAAACTTTAGGAGGAAGGACCTGGACTGATCTGAAGAGACGGATTAGAATGGTCTAGTAACGGGTCCAACTGTAAAAATAAGACCTTCAGGCAAACTTGTTTTATACTCTTTGAAGCTGCGTTTTTGTAAAAAGTAAAATAAAGAATAAAAGTAATTCTGGTTTCTGGAGGATTAGATCTTTTACAAAGATTTTTCCAAGTCAGTTACCATATTTAGGAGAAATATTTGTCTCATTACTACTGAGTACTACAACCCATGCACTGAATCATCAGTGACAAAGTTACGAGCTCTGCTGGGTGGGTTCTCCTCACAGATAAATGGCTGCATTCCATTTTCTCGAGTTACCCCTACTTTTACACCCACACCTCTTAGCTCTTAATCCAGAGCTGCAAAGATCCTAAATATTTCACTGCAAGATAAAATTCTCCTAGAAGCTGATAACTCATCTGTCACTGGTTCTTTATACAATAAAGAGATGCAACATTAAAATTATCATAACCCATCACATCAAAGAAGGTTTTTTCTTCTTTCTGCACCCTTTTCATTCAATAACTGTTTTACTATTAATTTAATTAATTTCCTAATGGTTCTTTGTTGATTTTAAGAATGAAAAATTACTAAACTAATCTTATGAAAAACTGAGGATGAATTCATATTTCTAATCACGTTTTCATATTATCCTGAGCAGGTCCAGAGATATGCCCTGATTTGTCTTCAAAATCAGGATATTTCATTCATATTCGGTCTGAATCCTTGTTTTAGTTTTTTCTAATGAGGAAATTTTGACGTCATTTTGAAGAGGAAATCTCAAACAATACTTGGATATTAAGGTTTTCCAGATGGAAAGAGGAAAAGCTTTGTTAGCTCGTCTGGAAAATTACAAGGATTTGAGGCTTTTTCTGCTCAAAATCATGTTTTTTTGCAGCTACTAATCTTAAAACAAAAGATTATATTGTTATAGGTTAAAGTGACTTGTTCTTTTTAACATATTTTGATTGAATATTAGAAGGTAATATTTTTATGAGCTTTATACATGATGTACATCCCTCAAGCCGGGAAGAGCCTTTATCCACAGTATTTCTGATTTCCCGCTACTACCCATAATTCATAGTGGAAGCGGGGTTCCATATCGCTGTTTATCAAAGCATTTTTCATCGAAATTTGGCATAGATGGAGGTGTATATACTGTAAGGATGTTTTAAAAAGCATCAAGGACAATTCTTTTACAGTGGCTAACGGTCACTGCTCACAGACTGGATAGATGACATGAAGCTATGTCCCGACGTTAGCTACTACAGACATCAACTACCTCGTCTTTCCCAAAGACACACAAATGCAAATCGTAATTGTCAACAGTTTTGGAAGTAAAATGTTAATAAGCCCCTCAGAATTGTAATCTTTTTATAAAAGTATTGTGATTAGACATTTATATCCCCCCTATTCTAAACATAAAATTAGCTGTGTGCTAGTTTTAGCTTTTAGAGATGAACTGGAGGGTCTCATATCTGCAGTCATTTTAAATAAATGATAAAGATTAATAAACTGCCTCTAATAATTCTGTTGGCATATATTTTATTAAAACAAACTAGGGACTTTTATAGCCCCTGGGGGCTAATCTCGTCTTTTAATCCTGCCATGATGTAAACAAAATATTTTAGCATGTATTTGGGAAGAGGATTGTTTCTTATTCTGAGCCTACTCAGAATTGAGAAGACTTAAATGAAGACTTTTACTGTATAAATGTATACAATTATTATTGCATTATACATAAGCAACAGTAAAATTATGATTAAAAAATACCATAAAAACAAATAACTAATTGTTTGAATAACTTAAAATCTTTTAAAAATGCATACTTTTAATTTCTGATCATAAGAAAAGTCCATTTTGCATATGTAGCAGCAAAATGACTATTTTTTTCCCACATTTTCCCGACTTACTGCAACTCATTTTCACTCAGTTTTGTCACTTTGTATCCAGAACTGTGCAGGTTTTGAAGGCTGCTTCGTGCTCCGGACCGAGGGGAGAGAAGAGCAGAGACTCCAGCTCAGACAGTTCAGAAACTATTTGGAATGGGGAAAAACTATAAACTGATTAAGTCTTGTTTTAGACTGTCTATTGCTAACGGATCTGTTCTGACACAAAGTGCAGCCGTGATTGGTTCTGAATGACGGCTTTTCAGCAGACAGCCGCTCCTCCTGTTACTGCCGGACCGAACCGACTCAACCCTGCTTGTTTCCCCATCACTCTGGGCTCTGGTGTGAGTGTTTGAGGTGTGCAGAGTCAACTTGGGCGGTACGATAACCAGGAAATGGGGGAATGGAAGGGACAAACCCACTACTTTGCTTAACTGTGGGGAACTGGGAGAGGGGTTTCATTCAGAAAGAAAGACAAGCCCGAATTAAGCACCTCATGTTCAAAAACAAGCCTGGCATGGCAGCTTCCATACGCTTTTCAAGAAACTTGTGGATATTTGGATAGGTTTCATTGCATCGCTGTGACTTTAACAGTCGTCAAAGGACGCAGCCCCTGAATTTGTGCATGGCCTTTGTAAGTGTTTGGGTGGCTCACACATTCTTCTTCGTTGGTGTTCGGTGGCGTCGTTTTCCAGTCAGTGGACTTGATGTTGAAACTAAATTCAAACAATTCCAGGAGAACTGAAATGTCCCTGTTCCAATTGAGACTTGATGCCCAACCCTAATCAGGTTTCATCAGGGGTCCTTCTGACCCCTCTACTGGATCCACACATGGATCAGGACTCAGGTTTTTTAACTTGTGTTGATGCAGGACTGTTGAGAAGCTCTAAATCTGTTTTTATGCTAGTTGGTGACAAACCTTCAACATGGTTCGCACAAAGAGAACTGATTACTGATGAGAAGTCATCGCAGAGAAAAAAATATTACCTAAACTGATTTATTTCCTCGTTTACTCAAATAGTTGCATAAAGATTTCTTGAAGGTTTTGGATTTTCTTGGTCTTTTATTTAAACATCATTTTGTTCTTTAAGAGCATCAGGACTGTCCTCCACACCCTCCTCCTCTGGTCACCAGCAGTCCTGAGTGGACAGCTCCACACTTCATGCTGCTGAGGGAAGGATAAAGATCAGATCCAGATACGGGGCTCTGCTGCCTCCAGTGTGGTGAAAGAGCCAGCCTCTTTTTGAAGGTGAGGGGATATAATTGACTGCCAGACCGTGCAGATGTCTGCGGGGGGACCAGAGGAAGGGCTAAGAAAGAGGGAGAGTGTGACAGATTTACGAAACAGCAACGAGACCCCCTCCACGTCCCACCCTTTACACTCTGAGTTACCTTAACTGCATCGAACATTAAGCAGAAGTCGGTTTGGAGGATTAGCTGTCATCGGCAGGTGGGCGCTTTAAGACTAACGGCGTAAAATAGGCTGGGGAAGATTAAAAAGTGGGATATTACTGAAAGCTTTGAGGGGAAACGGGGGGGAAATCTAAAACAAGCAGCGACCTAGACTGTTTATTTTAAGGTCTTGTGGGATTGAGGCTGACAGAAAGTGTTGCAGAGAAGGTTGTAAAGGCAATCTGCCAGATTATCTGGTAAAAATAGAAGTGATTAGATCTTTCCCTGGAAAGCTGCAGGAGATGTTTTGACTGAAACATTTTCAGATGATGGGTTTTAGCAGCTAACAGGACAACAATCTATGTGTCAGATATGGGGAATAAAAATCAGTTTAGCTAATCTACGTGAGATTTGAAAAAAATGCAGTTCTTTGGGGGGAAAATGTTCTCTAATAAGACTGAACTCTTATTTACACCCATTTTTTTCAAACTTATGACTCAATATTAAAATTTAAGATGGCTGCTACACCCAAATCACTGTTGGGACAAAAATATTGCTGTAACTCAGCTAATTTTACAGATATTGAGCTAAAATTTGGTGTGGTAGTAGCTGAGAGTCATCCTCAACATATACTCTGAAAATGAAATGTTGAGTAAATCTTTGAGCAAATTCAAAGCAACATGCTCATGTTCTTTGGTTAAAAAACTGGTATATTGCTTTGAATTTACTCAACTCAGTTAAGTGGAACCAGTTGACATAACATGGTTGAGTAAATCCAACATTTCATTTTTAGAGTGTATACTCTGAAAGCTACACATCAGGCAGCATTAATTAATGACAGAATATAAACCAATGAAGGGATTTTTGTGAGAATTTAATGAAAAAATATTTTATTAAACCCAAAGGGAAATTAAATGTAACTTATATTCTGGTTTCTTTATTGTGTTTAAATCCTTTTTCACATTTAAATCATTCAGCTGGGGTCTAAATAAAGTGAAACTGCAATGCTTTGATCTGAATTCCTGGTTATTGTAGCTCCACAAGCCCCTCTTTCACCACTGTTCTTAATGTGCATCTGAGAGCAACTCATTTTGGTGCTCAGAGCATTCCACTCCCAAGCAATATTGAATTGAATCAAAATCAAATCGTGACCCAAAGAACGGAAATCTAATTGAATTGAATGGTTGTTAAAACCCAGCCTCGCTCATTGTCCACTCCATCCCGTTTGGCCTTTTTTGTAGTTTGATAGCAGAGATACGGTTATCTAGCAACACAGGAACATTTTATTTTTAAATTGATTAAATGATATCAACAAAAGACTTGTCCATCTAGCCTTACATGTTGGAACCAGAGGAGAATGAAGACCACCAACCTACAAAACTGCAGGAAGTTTCTGACTTTTTTAGCAGTTATGAAGCAAATACTGATGTTATTGTTCAAAAAGTGTAATAGAGAATAGAGAAAACTGAGTGGGTTTAAAAATATGACCCAAACAGAATATAAAGAGATGTACCCAGCACCAGGAGAAACTAAAGAGACTAGAGATTTCAAGTTCACATCAAAATGTATTTAACAGCTAAAAGAGTGGAAAGGAGTTGAAGCTTTAAAATCTCCTCAAATATAACAATTAGCAGCCGTTGGCTCTTCTAAGCAGCTGCCTCGTGTCTTGAAAATACAAATAATTGATGCAATAAAAGCAGGGGGATGTAGGAAAAAGATTGGAAAGTGTTTTCAGGAAGCCGATCGAGGGCTGTAAGACGGGAGACGCTTCTGTGCTGCTTGTAAAATGACTCTGAAAGGCAAATCAAAACCATGTTGGACTACGAAAGACTTTCAACTTCACTAAGCTGTACTTACAGCAAAAACACAATAAAACCATGAGATAAAACACACAGCTCTATATGTGGATGGAATGCACTAACTCATACAGATTTTTTATTACATAGAACAGAAAAAAAGGTAGTTTATAAGCAATCGTTTTTACTTTTGCAGCGTTTCGTAATGAATGGAGAGGTTTCTTTGTTGGGTCTAAGTCAAGCAGAAGTAAAATAATGTGTCAGTCGTGTCCGTGCTCATTCTGGGAGCCTCTTCTCACTGCTGCACCGTGCACAATTTCCATGCAAAAGAGCTCTAAATGACACAATCAGCAGGTGGCCCTCACTCCTAATTTCAACCAATTATACAGATGGAGAGTGCCATTCAGGCGGGATCACCGCGAGCTCCTTTTCTTCTTCACTCTCCTGATCCAATCTGTGTTGTGCGTTTATCTCACTCCTCACATGGCAGCTGGATGGTTATCTGCTGTCATGGCTGCACAACACGAGGAATAAAAGAATGAGGTCAGCCACTCTCTCAGAACAGGCCTGACAGCGTCTCATAAAAAGCAGCGGCGTGAGGCGCAGTGGGTGTCACCGGGGAGGAAATGATGGCCGACGAAAGAGTTTATCTGTGAAAGAGTCTGTTGTAGCAGCAGAGGAGACGTTTGCCACTTTGTGTTTGTGTGTGTGTGTGTGTGTGTGTGTGTGTGT
>JARVJO010000165.1:12322601-12350350 GCA_031762555.1 Cynodonichthys magdalenae | reverse complement strand
TACTGAAACATTTAACAGTTGGACATGTGCATTCAAAAGCTTAGAGAAAGTCACATTAAGTTCACCTGTAAAGGTTTGAATGCATTTTATGCTCGTCCTGAAATTTAACCCAAAAACCAAATATCACTAACTTTTTGTGAGTAGTGTAGGTTCTTTTGCCCAGTAATGGCAACCAATTGAGGAATTCAGGGGTGGAACTGGATCCGGAGTTTAAATTAAAGTCAGATTAAAGCAGTAGCAGAGTAAAACCCATTCTTCCAGGAAGGCATTTTGAGACAGTAATCCACGTCATTGTCAGCACCCGGCTGGATTAAAGTTGGACTGATTAATTGTGATTTTCAAACATGACAACACATTAAAACATTAAAGTAAATGTCTAAAATGAAGCTGAAGTGAATAATATCTATATATCCCGGGGCTTACTGATCCACTTGCTTGACCCTGAGGTTTTGATCTCTTTTCATCATTTTCTTTTTAAAAGGAACCCAAAATCTTACTACGTGAAAAACACTCATCCATTAGTCAGTTTCATTTTCTTCACCACTTCTTTCCCAGAGCAGATCTGCAAAGCCAATTTTGGGTGGGGGAAATGTTGGAGAAAACTACAAAGAAAGATCTAACAGAAAACTTGCATTAGTTGGCGTGAAGCTTCATCAGAGGGCTCGGTGCACGTAGAGGTTCAAATTAAAGACTTTCAGATCCCAAGCACCCCACAGAGCAGCTCCACGAGGCCTTTCCAACAAGCAGCAGGAGCACAGCAGCCAGGACTTTGAACACTGTCAGGATTTAATGCTTAACGGCGGTGGGTGAAAGGACCAGCCTGAGCGGCTGCCTGGACAAACAAAAAAACAAAAAAAAACAACAACTTTCATTTATCTTTCTGGTATTGATCATTTAAAGCTTTGCAGTTTCCTGGAGAGGAACGTGCGTTTCAGAACTGGACAAACTAAGCATTTTAACTAAATTTTAAAGAAATGATCACTGGATGGACAGATTAACTTTTGAAGTTAGCTCATTTCAAGATGGCTGCCACAGCCAACTAACCATAGAAAACACAAATGGCTGTAATTCAGCCATTTTGATAGAAATTGAATTGAGCAGCACGGTGGTCCGGTGGTAAGCACTGCTGCCTCACAGCTAGAAAGTCCTGGGTTCAAGTCCCATGCTGGTTCTTCTGTAAGAGTTTGCATGTACGTCTCATGTTTGTGTTTGTTTTCTCAAGTTTCTTCTTAATTTAGCAGTGAATATTACTGTTGACCCTATTTGTCTGTTAGCAAAATATTTTTTAAATTATTGCACAAATTGTAATAAAACTCTCCCAAAGTATATATTGGTCGTGAAACTCATTAACAGTGGCAGGCAATTTTTGTTGTAGCGGATCATCTTTTTTACTAACTTTGAAAACCCATAACTTCCGCTAAATTAGGTTTTGCCAACTTTAAGTCTGCTAACAGCTAACAAGTTTTTGTCAGTTCCACCAGTCTTCAGCTGAAAGGAGACAAACATGTGTGACGCAGAATGAGTAATAGTCTTCTTAACTGTTAGTGTTAGTTTCTGCTAATTTTTAAATGTTTAGTAGTTTAGCATTAGCAAACCTATATTTTAAGTTAGCAGATTATGAGTTAGTAAAGCTAACCTTTTGGTTAGCTGTGACCACCACTGGGGTCAACTCAAAGAGGACAATATTTTTTGCCAATATTTGTGTTTTTTTCTTTGTATCGACACAAGCCGATGCATGCGTTCACCGTTACATTAGCGCATTCACTAATCATGCCTTGAGATCATGTGGCCATATGCATTGACCTTAGCAACCTCATCTCAGACAATTTTAGTGTGTTGGCAGCTAAGAGTCATCTTTAAATTCTCTAAACGGTACCACATCCTGCAGGATCTTACCAGTGGTGGACACACATATCCCAAAATCTTGTTTCCATAACTTATAATCTGTTAACTAAAAATATAACTTTGCTAACTGGATGTTATAATCACATGGAGTTGTGCATAACATCATTTGCAAGATTTGACCAGAACTAAAACTTTGTTCATTTTTTTGTTTAGGTGGTGGTCAATGTGCATTCCTTCAAGGAATTATAGGCCTTTAAAAAAATCTAATATAAATATCATTTTTACAAAGTTACAATATTTTTATTCTGTATGTATAATTCATTCTGTCAAGATCACTATCTTCATGAGCTCGCTCTGCCTTCAGGTTGTAATGTCTAAAAGCAGAAATTGTTTCATAAAATAACAGATTGCCATTAATTTGAAGGAACACTGAGATCATACTTGATCCCAAAGGAGTAAACTCTTGTTTTATTGACCCTCTCTAACTTTCCCTCTAACAGCAATTAAGGACAAATGAAACATTTTTAGCAACACTGCTGACAAAAATGCACGACCATAACCTAAATGTATTTCAACACCCCTGGCTTTTCACATTACTGGATGTGGTTACTTTGCAGTATTTAAGCATTTGAAGCTTTAACATTTCAATACAATTTTTATACTTTTTGAATGCATGGAAAAAAATCTACAAGAACTCAAGCTAACCTGAATGAATTAAAATTAAACCAGTGAGCAAAACCTTCATCTCAGCAGCTATATGTTTGGATCCCACCTCTGAAATACACACTTATTCAGCGCCCTGCTCTGAATTATGTATCGATCCGAACTGCATGAAGACAGAGTTTTGAATAGAGGCGAGACATAAATCAGTGCGATGTATTATTGATGTTTACGTTAAGATGATCACAACCAGAATGTTCTTCTTGCATCACGTTGTACATCCATTACACACACACCTACACACACAAAAGGTGCGTCATCATCATAAACACTCTGAGGGGAACAAGGCTGAGTCGACATTAAGGCACAGGGGGAGCAGGTGTTTGTGTCTTGGACACAAAAGATGCTCAAGATGAGCTGAAGGGGACAAGCTACACATTATTTTTAATTATTATTATTATTCTACAACCATCCATCTTCCTCTTTTTCTTCTACGGTCATCTTTGAACCCAGCCTTTTTCCTCATTTCTCTTTTTCTTCAGTTTAGCGCTGGACTTCTCAGCTCACCATCATGCCTCGGCTTGTTCTCTGCTTTACTATTTTCATATTTTCAATTTCTTTCAGAAGCTCAATCTCCTCCCCAGTATCTTATTAATCTCAACCTGTGTGGTGTTTGCAGAAAACCCAAGACTTTAGTGACACAGTATCTTCTGGCATCTTTAATAAAAAGTCAAATTCAGGTGAACACATGCAAACATTGGCCTGGAAATTTATTTATTTTTCTACAATGCACTGATATAAGTATTCTGTCCACAACAGATCAGCTCATTGTGTAATTTACAATCCTGTTTCATTTATTAAAGTGAAAATTTCAGATTTTTTAGAAATGGAGCTCTTTGAAAATCTTATGAACAATCACCATCTTACCTGCTGTAGATAGCTTTTTGAACGACGTTAGTTTGGAGAAACGTGTTTGATTTTTTTTTTCTGGACTGATGAGCTAAAGGCTAACTGAGCAGAGCAAAGAAACAAAGTAAATCACTGCCATCATAAAACAGATAAAATCGCAAAAACATTTACAGCAGGTCATGCTAATGTTATTATATAAACCAGGGATCTTCAACGTTTTTCAGTCTGGGACCCCCAAACTGATGGAGAGACAGAACAAGGACCCCCTATATATTAAAATATATACATAGTGTATACTGATATTAGTTGTTGACTGATCATTAGGAGCTGCAGTGTTGTAGAAATATTGCAAAAATTGAGAAGGGGGGTCTTTGCAGTCACTAATTGATAGGTTCTTGGTGTGTGGGAGGAGTTTAGAAAAGACATGATTGGTTGGATTGACATTTTGGGTGAGGTTTGAAGAAGCCGTTACAATTCCATTGGATGAACGCTGCGCAGCTGGAAAGCACCTATATTTTGTAAATATAAATATTAATATTGGTCATAACTCGAGACAAGAAGGTGCTAGCTGCACAAAATCTGAAAACCTTACATGTGGAGGGAAGTGTAACTATTTGGCTCAGTCAAAGTTTACCCAACCCGCATTAAAAAAGATCACTATTTTTGAAAATGATTCATTTTAGTCATAACTTAAGACAGGGAGGTGCTAGCTGCATTAAATTTGAATTCAATTAATTATATTATTGTTTTCACAATAATTTTACTATTACCGTTCATTTTATAACTTCTTCCACAAGTCAAACCAACCAATCACGTTTTTTTTCAAACTCGGCCCACACAGCTAAGAACCTCCCCCTATGTACTGCAGAAACCCCCACTTTTGTAAATTACAGCACTAATCTCAACCAATTACTGTGAACCTGTCAGAGCGAACACAACCTGCCCAGTATGTGTGCATTTCTGACTGAAATAGATTTTATGCTTTCATTTATTAATTTGCTACATGTTGGATTCATGGTAATGTGTTTAAAGAGATAAGTTTAAAAAAATAAATAAATTATATAAAAAATCAAAAATTAAAAATAAAAAATTCATGACCCCCCTGCAGTACCTCTGCAGCCTCATTAGGGGTCGTGACCCCATCGTTGAAGACCTCTGATTTAAACCTTTACACAACTATTAATTTGGTTTCAAATAATAATTTACATTGGATTCTTTGGTTATTTGCAGATGCAGTTGTTCCGTTTCAGCCTGGGCACTGCCTGCAGGAGTATCATAACTTTTTTTTTTTCAGAATAACTTTGTAAACAAATTTGACAGCGATGTAAAAGTTTAAAATGTGTTATTTGTAAGAGCTGCCATGAAATGTTTTAGATTGATTTTAAGATTGCAGTAATCCACTTCGTCCAAAATGAGACCGTTCAAAACATTATCTACAACAGGTAAGATATTCCTTGTTTATACAGTTTAAAAACAGCTCTAAAGATATGAATTATTTCTTTAAATTGAAAAAAAAATAGCTTTCTTTAAGAGCAGGCAGCTCTAAATCACAGTAAAGATTGCCAGCAGTCTCCTCACCTGCTTTGACAATCGATGAAAATGTTTTTACAACAAAATTTTTATTTCTAACGAATCCACACTAAGCACAATGCCTGCACATCAAACACGTATGACAATCTTCAAAATGATTTCAGTCTCGGCAGGGACCTGCGCCGTCTTCTTAATGCGTTTTCAACACACAACTGTGATTTTTAAAAATTTTTGATGTGTGCATGCTCCGGTGAGTACCTGAAGGTCAGAGCGATGAAGGAGGGGCGAGCGGAGGAGGAGGTGAATATCATCTGTTAATCCACTCGATGCGGAGGCACAGGGCTTTCGGATGAAATGACCCACACATCCATTTAGCAGCCTTAAAGCTCCGTTTGGGCTCCGAAGAGCTTTTAAACTCATATTGAGCTGAAAGTCATGACTTTACCAACTCTGTGTCGATGAGCAATACCATTAATATACAATACTTCTGTAAAAAAAAAAAAGGCTCACAAATTGTGCTGTACTGTTTGGATTTCAGAGTCTGAAGTGTAATACTGATAAAATGGAATCCAGCTTTAATAATAAAAAGAAAAATCTGAGTTTTTACTGGAGTCAAGAGAAAATAAAGAAAAAAAATCCATCGTGTTTGTGTTTATCTCTCCAACATCCTTAACTCCAAACCTTCACCTTGCTGGTTGCTGTTTACTTCCACTCACCGATGTTCACCTGGGGGTCACAGTTTGCAAAAAAAAAAAACACGCCATGCTTGAGTTACTGCACCAGCGCACATCCTCATTTCCATTTTAATCTCCTGACGTGTCTTCCAACCCCCCTCAGCAGCTGAGGATTTTGATGAAGGCCCGTCTGAACTCGATGTTGAAGGTGGTGTAGATGACGGGGTTGAGGGCACTGTTGACATAGCCCAACCAGGTGAAAGCACTGTAAAGTTCAGGAGGCACGTAGCATGTCCTGCAGTGGGTGTTCAGAATGTGAGTCACAAAAAAAGGCAGCCAGCAGATGAGAAACACCCCTGAAGCAGGAAGACAGCAGAGCGGTGGGGAGGAAGGACAATGTGGACGGAGGGGGGAACAGAAGGGGGTGTATGGAAGAGATAAAGGGAGCAGGTGGTAAAGAGACAGAAACGGGTTTGTTGTGTTAGTTTAACGGAAGTGGAAAAAGTGAAGATGGAATAAAATAAAAAGGAAAAAGAGACAGAGTTAATTATGGTCTTAATTCATTTAAAGCTTAAAGTTACAATCATTTAAATACTTATGACAAAAAAGTTACTTTTTTTAAAGCATTTAAAACAAATCAAACCTGCAAAAACAACACTTGTTTAAATACAGCTTTTACTTTTTAACATACACTATGAATGCCTAATTGACCAACTTATTTGCTTTAATACTGTTTTGACGTGTTTTCCATTTTTTTTAAATTGCACTATAAATACTTGTAACATAACATTATTAAACATTTACTTCAACTATAAAAACAAGACTAAAAATACTGTAGACTATTTTTATACATGAGAAAAAATATATTGATCCAGCCTGCACCTAAAAATGATGATAGAGGACAAGAAAGCTTCTTTATGGAAGGCTCACCGCAGCTTTAGCTTTTGTGTTAGCTCCTTAGCTAATATATATGGAGATATGATATTAGCCCCTGAGTTAATAATATTAGCTTGAGAGCTAACACCAAATATTTATGAATAATTTATATGGTTTTAGCTCCAGAGATAATATCCTTAGCTCGGGATCTAACACCACATATATACTGTGTATATATATACACACACACATACACACACACGCGCACACACACACACACACTCACTAGCCATATTATTAGGTACACCTTGCTAGTACCTGGTTGGACCCCCTTTTGCCTTCAGAACTGCCTTAATCCCTTGTGGCATAGATTCAACAAGGTACTGGAAACATGGGTGTGAGTGTATATACACGTTTGGTCCTGAGCTAAGATGATTTAATTGGTAGCTAACGCTAATAGCTTGGGAGCTAACGTCACATATTTATTTATATTTGGTGTTAGCTCCAGAATTAATTTACTAAACATCACATTTGATCATTTCCAACCATATGCAGAACACAGAAACTAATGAAAAATAATATATTTATTTTCACACTAATGAGTCTTTAGTCTCAACTGCAACCCATCACCATCATCATTTCGTAGAATGCAAGTAACAAAATGGCGACATGCATAAGGGTAAAATGTAATAAATGTAAATGTTTTTAAAGCAATTAGATGTTTTCACATCACAAACAACTTTTAGTGGAGCAGAGAAACAACAACATATTAAGGCCAATGTGTGTAAGTAGTCAGAGATCTTTGTAAGTGTTTTCTTACGTAGTGATGATGGATTTTTGCTTGCTCAGACCTTCTCATTTTGTTACTGTCGATATAATTGCAGCCTAAATTAAAGCATTAATAATAGTCATTACAGCTGCAAATTAATATGGTTCCTAAATCCACCTGATAATTATCAATGTTGTGAGGTTTATAGTGATTTTCTTGGCTCTACGTTGTCGTTAAAATACTGAATCTAGTGATGTGGATGTTTTTGTTCTGCTGTAGCTTCACTGCATAAAAACCAGAGGATTCAGATGTGTAATGTCAAAGTTTTCATAGTTGGACTGTCCTTGGAAGATTACAATTTATTCTTCTGATTGTTGAATTAAAAAGGAAGTTGACCAAATAAAAAAATGACTTAAAAGTGCTAACTTTTACCTTTTTACCACAGAGATATGTTAAATCTCTGTGTCATGAATTAAAGTCTATAACCATGCAGCTTGAGATATAGTTTCTGATGTATAATTAAGTATCACAGCATAACAGTGACTCCTGCAGTGTAGCAGAAATTTAAGCCCTATAGGTGGAATCTGATGATCACAGGGGAATACCTGAAAAAACAGATGAGAAACCGGCTGGACTGAGACCATCCTGTGACTGTGTGTGTGTGTGTGTGTGTTCGCCACCTTTCACAGACACCAGTGTAATGTAATCAGACACCTCTTGATTAAAGTTTTGTCAGATATTTGCAGAACGAGGGTTAACTGTACTGGGCCTGAAGTAACCTGGATGATTAGTGGAGCATGTGGAAACCGTGTCAGGAGATGTATCCTGACAAACACACACACACTGTGGACCTGCACTCTGTTATTGACATTTCAAAAGGATCTCTGACTACTCGCACATGTTGGCATTAATATGTTGTTATTTCTCCATTCTACTAAAAGTTGTTTTTTTTTAAATGTAAAAACATCTGAATGATAAAAAATTGTCTATGTTTATTAAATTCTTCAATTAAACACATCGCCATCTTTTTGACACAATGCATTCTGGGGATGATGATGATGATGAGTTACAATTGAGACTAAAGCACAAAGTGTTGAGGTTTAAAAGCTATAATGTGTGATGAAGTTTTGTAAATAAAGGTTTTTGTATCAGTTTCTATGTTCTGCACAATATCCTGTATGAGTTGAAATTATTAAACATTATGTTCAATAATGTATATGGCATTAGCTCTCGGGCTAGTATTATTAGCTAATGCTATATTGCCATATATGAATTGGCTTGGGAGCTAACACTATACATTGCTATAAATGGATTAGCTCGTGAGATATCGCTATATATTTACTAGTGCTGGGCATAGATAAAAAATTTTAATCGCGATTAATCTCAAGATATTTTTGTGATTAATCGCAATTAATTTTTTTTTACAAACAATCACTCAACTATGAATGAATATGTAGGTTTGTATGTTGCAATACACTGTGTGACATATTATGTACAGTTTTTTTCTTTTTATCGTCTTACAGCTTAATTAATTAATTTATGTTTTGCTGACAACTGTGATCTTAGTGTCCATCTTTCATTCCTCATGTAGTACTCATTTGGAATGGAAAAACAACAAAAATCCTTGAATTCTTGATTTAACCTCATTATTCTGCACAAAATATAACTGACTCAAAGATGTTTGGAGCATTTTTTAGGTATTGTGTTATATTCAAAAAAGGGGCAATGCATTTTAAAAAACTTTAAACAAATAAGGCAACACAAGCCAGTCTTACTCCACCCCATGCTTCTAAGCCTCATCTGTAAAACCTCCCTCTGTTTACGCTGGTTTAAACTGAAGTGATATTTCAGGCTCAAACTGCTCCAGCAGTGAGACAGTTCAGCGTTGCAGCACTTACAGAGAACTTTACTTCTTTCAAGCCTACTGTCGGGAAAAGTTTTAAAATAAAACAATGTCCTGAAAAATCTGGTGACTTCCATCATGTTTCCGCCCCGGCTGCAGCTCAGTCGGGTTTATCAAAGCGGCTGCGAATTGCCACGCAACGGCTCAACAACAAAGGCTCTCATTGGTTGAGACGCACGACCAAGGCCATCTAAACCAATAGTGATCAAGATCCCGCCTCCCCACCGTGACCACCGAGTTTGTGTGTGTCTGTGTGTGTGTTAGTTGCCCAGACAGAGAACAGATGGAGAAATATAAACAACTGCGTTAACTCGCATTAAAAAAATTATTGCCGTTAAGTGTCGGCTGCGTTAACACAATAATAACGTGTATAAATGAATTAGCTAACACTATACAGTGCTATATATTAATTAGCTTAGGAACGCTATGTATCGCCATTAATGAATTAGCTTGTGAGCTATCGCTATACATTGCCATTAATGAATTAGCTTGTGAGCTATCACTATAATTTGCGATACATGAAATAGCTTGGGTGCTAACACCATAAATCACTAGAGGGCTAGTGCCTTAAATTGCAATATGTTTATTAGCTTGGGAGCTAACTCCATATTTATTAGGTCAGGAGCTATTGCCATGTATACATTAGCACTAGAGCTAACATGAAAGTTTAAAGGCTAAAGCTGAAGTGAACCTTCCATGAAGCAGCTTTGTTGTCCTCCATTCACATTTTCAGTTGCAGGCGGAGTCATTTCTACATTCTCTTCGTCAACATACTCTGGTTTCATTTAAAAGGGCTGAACATCAGATATTGTCCACATAGAGCTTGCAGCAGAGGACTTACTGAGCATCATCATTTACACAATAGCCTTTGCAGCCTAAATAACAAGGCAACCTCCGTGTGACAATATTGTTTTTAGATTAACAAAAACTAAACAGCCTGACAGTATGTTTACAGTCTAATTTTTCTAGATGAAGTTATGTTTAAAAATAATGTCTAATATTACAAATAGTTTGAGATTCCTTTAAACTTGTTTAATTATTGCTTCAAGATCTAACATCAGAGCACATAGATTACCCAAATGCAGCTGTGCAATCATGACTAAACAAGAGCAGGAATATGAGGCAGAAGCATTCGTCAGTAAAATATTAAAGTAGCTGAAGTGGATTGAAGAACTTGGCTGATTCTTTTAAAAAGCCTGCAGCAACTCCATCACATGTAGTTTCCCTAAAATTGCTTCTATTATGTGTTTCAGTGACATTTACATTTTAATCTTCTCAACCCAGTGGCATAAGCTGCCTCCACTCACCAAGCACGATGGCCAACATCTGTGTAGCTTTTTTCTCCCGCGCGTGCATGCTCCTGAACCGTGGATTGTTGTGAGAGAGAGACATCGGCCGCAGCGCCGTGTGCGTCCGACCGTTCGACAGGTCCTTCACCTCACAGTCCATCCTGACAGGAGGAAGTTCCGTCTGGTCGTCGCCCTGCCCGTCCTGCTCCCCTCGACCCTGATCCAGGTCCAGCTCTGTGCGGCCACAGGAGGCGTGGCTGATGCTGCAGTAGTTGTGCGTGTCCACTGGGGGCAGCACCGAGTTCTCCTCTGGTCCTGTTTTGGGACGTTTGCGCCACAGGCAGCCCGAGAGTAGATTCGACTTAGAAAGGCTCGGTGGATCTACACTCTGCTGAGGAGACAAATGAATAAGAGTCAGTACGCAGATCCAATTTATAGTTTGTGGTGGGCACAGCTAACCACAAAGTTAGCTTTGCCAACTCATACACTTCACATTTGCAGAAGCTAACAACACCATAGTAAATAAAATATTGGTTTATGAAATGTTGATATTATCTAGCTAGTTAGCTAGTTAGCTGTTAGTGGACTTAAAGTTGGCAAAACCTAATTTAGCGGAAGCTAATTGAGCTGCTAATGGTTTTAAAGTTAGTGAAAAAGCTAAGCCGCTAGACGAAAAATTAGTTCCGCTATTAGCTGATTAGCTTAACCATGTCCACTGCTGGTTAAACACTTTCAATAATATTATCTTGGTTTCAAATGTAAATAGGAATAATATAAAAGTAGCACTCCTTGTCTTTAAACAAATGTCTTTGGTGATGTGTTAGCCCTCTGAGTATGTGTTGAGGATGACTCTCAGGTACTACCACACCCCATTTTAGCTTTAATAACTGTAATAACATTTTGAATCAGATTAAAAAAATTATTCGGTTGAAAAATGAACAATCAGTGATTACTTTCTGAAAACTTTATTATAACACATCCCCTGGTTCATGAGATACTTTGCTCTCAGACAAACAAAGGCACATACACATAAACACACAAAGACGATTGATTATTGCCTGTCTTTCATGGCGGTGGGGAGCGGCGATGACATGAGTTAAATTCTGTTTTTAAATAACATCATATGATACTCCTAAATGTCTGGTTTAATACCGTGACTCCATGAATCTGTGGAATTTTTGCTCAAGGTTATCACATTGCAGCTCTTCTTCCGCAAAAAATAGCTCTTTTTCCAGCAGCCAAACACCAAATGAAAGAACAATACATCAACAATATCCACAAATATTACAACTATCCTTTTAAATGTTAAAATGGCTGCGCTTATATGCTCTACGTTCTGGATTCCCTCAGATCTTACCTGCAGTCGTTTTAATTGACAGATTGCCTCTAGCTTATCCTTTTGAACTTTGTGCTTTAGCAGACAAGTGCTACTCCACTAAAGCCAACAAAGTGCTGAATAAAGCTGGTTAAATTGGATGTTATGGGTGATTCATGCCAGGAGCGCGGTTCAGATAAACCACAAAATGCCTCCCAGTTTTTAAACCTCGGCTCCACATGATCATTCAGCCCACGTCAGAAAGTGTTTTAAATGTGTGACTGAAGGCAGTCTTTTATTCAGTCCGCCTGTTCATTTATCAAATATCCACTTTCTGAACCAGCAGCACTCTCAGCAGCTTTAATGAGCCCCCCTTTTTTAAGAGTCATCAAATCGATTAACAGAATCTAATTGTGATGCTGCTGGTTTTCCCCAGCATGGCCATGAGCTTCAGATGTTCCTGGTGTTCTTCTTACTCATATGATTAAACATTTTACTCTAAAATCACCACTTCTTCTATTTTTTTAAGAAGTTGCAGATTAAGCAGGTGATTCAGTGTATTATACACAGACACACATGTTGTTTTGTTGACAAGTGACCAAAACGATGTACGGAAACAAGGCAGGCTTTGAAATCTCGAGTTCTCTCTTGGACCCCTGAGCGGTGACCACACAGTGGAAATTAAAACAAAAAAACAGAGTTTGCACAAAAACACGCCTCATGAAAATGTACAAAACCAATTCTGAAGGAGTTGGAATACTGGAAATGTGAATAAAAATAGAATGCATGGAAAAAACATAAATCTCACTTGTGAAAAAAATTTTTGACGTAAGAAGTTTCACCTGTTTGTGTGATTTTGGAACACTTGTCATGTTAGAAATCCTTTAATCTTTAAGAATGGACTTAAGTGTAAAAATATTCTTAGCTTAAAGCTGGGACTAAAAGTCAGTTCTCAAGCATCTCAGTTTCACTTTAAATGAAGTGTCAGAGTAATTCTTAAGTGTCAGTCTTAGAGCTGATTTATGACACTTTGCTGTGCTGCAAAGCTGATCCTGGATGATGTCGTTACAAAACCCTCAGCATGGACCAATCACTGCATCAGATTTCATGTTCAAGAATATTCTGAGAAATGTCAAAATAAAACTGGGAAAATCAACACAATAATGTTCATACATGCTATGATGTGCTGATTGTCATAAATTACATGTAATTTTCCTCACTCCTCTCCATCTTCCCTAAACTACCCGCAGACAACACCCCCTTCACCCACACACACGCATACACACACACCCCTCTGTCATTATGCGCTTGGTCTGAGACTGCCCACCCCCAGCACGCTACGGATTTTTAAAAACATTGTTTATTAAATCAACAGATTTCCTGACGTTTGAGTTAAAAAAAATAAACATAAGAGAAAAGTTCAATTTCAACTTCACCGGGGGGGGTAGGAGAATTAAATATCAAGACTTTTGACAGCATCATGTCGTCTGCTTTCACTCACCAACATTAAATCACTGGTAATCACATTTTTTCTCCCCCTTTCTTTCTTTTGTATTGATGAGTAAACCTGTTTTTCACACCTTATTTTAGTTCCTCTGTACTTTATAATTGAGAATGACCCTCAGGTGGGAGACCCCCGAACCACTTAGTGCAGTTTCTAAGGTGGTGCAGAGTATTCTTTAGGAGGACAGCTGTGACCTCTGTCTTCTCAGCCCATCTCAGACCCCTAGTGGCAACTCTGGAGATGTCTTAACTTTTTGGGAGAGTAAGAGTGATTCTTAGACTTGATAATTTTGATAACTGGCATTTACACTTAAGTCTGAGAGTAGGAGAAAATCTAAGAGTCTAAGAAATTTGATAAATACGAGTCCTGGTCTCCATTTCACCTCAATCTATTTTAAATGGACATTGGTCCAGAGAAGATGGAAATGTTTTCTGAATAGTGTTCAGAAACAAAAAGACTTCTTTGCATGATAGAGCTTTAACAAGCATTGTGGATGATACAATGCACTGTGTTTACATGTTTGTTGAAGTTTTACTTAAATTGTTTCACTATTCACAGAATGGTTAACCTCTGCTCATCTTCAATTTTGTATGAAATCTAACTTCTCTAAAAAATGCAAAAGGCTCCTCCAGCTGTTTTACAGACACTTTTTATGAGGTATATCATTGACATTAAATGCCCAATTCCATATTTTTAAATAAAAAACACAAGTTCTTAGTTAAAACCTTTAATATGTTAATAGTGTTCCATAGTAAGTAAAATATTGGTTTATGAGCTTTTCAAATTATTGCAGTCTGTTTAAATTAACATTTTAGACAAAATGTCTCAACATTTTTAGTATTCAGATTGTTAAAAACAGAACCACAACATGCAGTAGTGGTCACAGCTAACCATAAAGTAAGCTTCAAAAATTCATAATCCTCTTACTGAAAATATTGCAGAGCCTGCAAGGAAACATGGAGAGTTCTATGTAGCCACAATATCATCGTCATTTTCCGGGGACACATCCTGTTTTGGTAATCGAATATTTCAAAATTAAAGTCTCATTCATTACAGTAAATAAAAAAGATTAAACTTTTGCATGGGAACAAAAAAATATTGCGAGGGAACACAAAAGAAAAAAACTTCCCCCATATTCGCTCGAAGGCTTCGTAAAATATTGCCATAAAATTTTTTTATGGAAGCTATGGATAAACATGTAAAAATCAGCAGAAGCTAACATTAACAGCTAATCACTAACTGCTAAGATCACTGTCAGTTTGGGACTGACACAAACTTGTTAATGTTAGCTTGTTAGTTAGCTGTTAGTGCACTTAAAGTTGGCAAAAGCTAATTTAGTGGAAGCTAATTGGTGCTCTAACAGTTTTCAACATAAGTAAATAGACTAATTTGTTAAACAAAAAAATGTTTGCCTATCAGCTGATTAGCAGAACTACTGCCAACATGGACATGACTTGTGGTTGTATTTGACTTCTTTAAAAAAAAAAAAACTTCATCACCCACCACTTTAATCCTTATAGGTGACAAGTCCTGCTTTGCTTTGGGAGTTTCTTCCTGCAGACAGGTCTCCTGTCAAAAAAGAAAAGGGGAAAGTTTAACATAGAAAACTTTTATTAGATGTAAACATCTCTCATATTCCCCTCATCTCCACCCCCCATCAGTCTGGTCACTCCATGCATGGTTCGTTCATTGTCTGTTTTTCTTCAAAATAAAACAAGAAAAAAACAAATAATTGAGTGAATCTGTGTACTTTTTGGTAAATTCCTTTTAAAAAAGAGATATTGAAAAATGAAAGCTGGATGTTTTTTTATTCTTTATTTTATACTGCAAAAACAGAAAAGTGGTCCGCTTTTAAATTTTTTCTCAAACTGGAAGTTTAACACTGTTGTTGCCAGGCTATTTAAGGTGGAGCTAGTTAAATAACTTTTTAATAACTGGTAGCTACCTGTAAATAAATACATAAACACTAGGTAACTCCTTTTACATTTCTTTAACAAATTACAGACTGTATTTTTTTATTAATAGCTAGGCTAGCCAATTTCTTAAAAATAAAAAAATAAAAAAAATATCTACCTCCAACTGAATGGGTGGAATAAACATGGTTAACGTTGCTAACCAGGCAGCCGCAAGAAATAAACACTAGCTAACTAGTTTGACATTTTTTTAACAGGTGTCAGCTAATAGTTTGTACATAACTGATGATTCAAACTGTTTCCTGGAGCTTCTGGTGTTTTAGCACATGTAGTCTTGCTCCATGGTGAGGAACTAAAAACCGCAGCAGGTTCCACAGGACAGTGTTGAGTTGCCATGACAACAGCGGTGTTAAACTTTCGGTTTGACAAAAATAAAAAGAGGGACCGGTTTTTCCATTTTTGGCATATAAATGAAAATAGAACAACCATCCATTTTTTCGTTTTGTAATATCTGTTTTTAAAAATCAAATGACCAAAAAGTAAACGGACCCAGTCTGCAGGTAGATTTACTTTTTCCTGAGACTCAGTCGATCCACCTTGTTTCATCTCAGATTACAATCGCCTCTGTCAGTGTGCCCCAGGGCAGCTGTGGCTGTAGCTTATCGCCATCAGTGTGTGAATGTGTGTGTGAATGGGTGAATGTCTGAAGTGTAAAGTGCCTTGGGTTCCATGTGGACTTGATAAGTTCAAGCCATTTATTATTTACAACAACAAATTCATTACCTAAATGAATGAAATATCTTTGATGAACTATAATGATGGATATGATCACATAATTAAAACAAAAATAATTTGTATTCATAGGAACATATCACAATGAAAACAACCAAGTTATCTTTCTGTTTATGTACCTCTAAATGTTTTAGACTTTTTTTTGCTTCAAATTGGGCTTTCTTCATGTTTACATTCTGACAGATCAGGAATGTTGAAATTAATTTCTATTTATTAAAAAATTATTAATTTTGTCAATGTGTTTAGACTTTAAGGAGACATATCATTCAGTTGGGGTCTATATAAAGTGGATCTGCAATGCTTTGGTCTGAGTTCCTCCTTATTTTAATTTTACCAGCCCCTCTTTCACCCCTTTTCTGACGTGAGTCTCAGATCAACTCGTTTTGATGCTGTTCCTTTAAATCCAAACAAGGAGCTTCACACCCCACCCTCTGAACAAATTGAAAAATATGACCCAAAAAGAATATAAAGATATCTTTGCAGCACCAGAAGAGACTAAATTAAACTTTTCTGCACTCCAATTACACAACTAAATGTATTTAGCAGCTAAAAAAGTGGATTTTGCATGATAATACAGGTTTCTCTGCATAAATTAAAACAATGGGGGGCATGCTTCCAGTAATCAGCTAACAGGTAATAGCTAATTTTCCATATAGTGGATTAGCATTTTCACTAACTTTGAAAAGTGTTAGCGGCCAATTAGCTAAATTAGGGTTTGTCAACTAACAAGCTAACATCAACAGTTTTGTGTCAGTCCCACCAGCCTTCAGCGCGAAAGAGACAAAGACGTGACGCAGACTGACAGTCATCTTGATAGCAATTAGCTGTTAGTGTTAGCTTCTGCTAACTTTTACATTTTTAGCTGTTTAGTCTTTGTGAAGCTACATTGTTTGTTAGCAGGTTCTGAATTAGCAAAGCTAACTTTTTAGATAGCTGTGCCCCCAGTTTCCGAAGATTTGTTTAGATCTTTTGCAACTATTGAAATTAGATATTCAGTATTTGAATTTTATGTTTTTAGGAAAAAGAAAGAAATCTATACATGATCATCTCCTGTATGACAAGTTTTCAGCTCATAGCATTTTGGAAATCAGCTTGTGGGGGCTAAAAAGCTATTTAAGGCTGTAAAATTGTGTCATCTTTGTTGGTTTTTCAAAGAATCAACAAAAAAATGGGAATAAATGGTGTTTTTGTGACAGACTACTGGTAACCAAATGCCTTGGGACCCAAACTAAAAATAGTTGTCATCATGTGTCAACACAACCCTGGTTCATCTCTTTAAATTTATGCTGGAAGTATTTATAGGTCAGAATTAGTTGTTCTTTACAACAAAAACAAAATCCTTCCTCTGAAAATGTTCAGGTACTGAACTGAAAAGTTCAAAGACAAACTTTGAAAGACCTCGGAGTCTTTCACTTAACCCATCAGAGTTTTAAAAGTTGTCGGATGGTTGGACAGACTGTCGTTAGGCCCCAATGAGCCTGAAGACAAAGGCCAACACAGAATGTGTCCCTCTTGATTAAACGCACTATTTTTAACTTGACGAGTCATTTTCATTTAGAGGAGCTTCAGTTGCACAGACAGGCGTGTCCGCCGCTCATAAATGGAGCCACACATTTACATTTCCTCTCTAACCCTCCTCCAATTGAACGCTCCGCTGCTCCCCACCTACATTTACAGAGCTGCCTCACACTAAATGACAGCATTTGTCTAACATTACCCCTTTGAACCCTTGTTTTTGGGGGAAAAAAAACTGAAAAAAGTTCCAAAAAAACAGCTCTTAAGCGTCAGTTTCATCAGCCAGTCTGACTCTGTTTTCTACTATAAAGGAGTAAGAAAGGAGGTCTTGACAGAGTTTTTTTTAGGAGGAATATGCTCAGTGTTCATGTCAAACTGAAAAAAAAATGCCTGGGTGGAATTACTTTGCAAGTTATTGTCAGTGTGAATATAGTGGGATATAAAATAGCTGTCAGGAGAAAACCTTGGAAAACAAAGAAGAAAAAGAATGATTATCATCTGGAAAACTAAAACCAGAACTATATTTAGTGGAAGGTAATTGGTTCGCTAATGATTACCAAAGTTAGCAAAATACTAATCCACTAAACAAAACGTTAGCTCGGCTATTAGCTGTTAGTACTTTCAGAACTGAGCCCACCACTGAAAATTTGATTTATGGCCTAATGGTCACATGTTTTGGTATGATGTGCCAAAAATAGTCTTATTTAAAGTTTTGCTAAATAATAAATATTATTAATGTGTACCATAGTACCATTGTTCTGTAAATGTCCAAACACCAACAAAAAACAAACAGAAAGATGTTTATAAAAATAACGCCTCACCATGGACGGCTGGGTGGAGCCAGGCTGCACTTTCCCACTGGCCTGCCCGAAGGTAATCCTCTTCCTCCTCATCCTGAGGAAGACGTAGATGCGGATGTAAACCAGCAGAGTGATGATGAACGGCAGGTAGAAGGACACCACAGAGGAATAAATCACAAAGTCCGGGTTGGAGATGGAACACACTCTGGGGTTGTCTGCAGTGAAAATGAACAAATGTGTTTGTAAAAAAAAAAAAAAAAACAGACCTCTGGACCCAGCCCACCTAGACCAGGACTGTGTCCAAAACAGGAGGCGGGGTTTTGGTGAGCCGGGTCCATGGTAGATCGCTAAGACTGGAAAAAAGTGGCTGTGAATTTGGACGATCTCGCCTTCCATTCTTACTCTGGCGTACGTCCTGTCGCCCAGCAGCCGTGACAACGCTAAACAGAAGCAAAATTAGATTGAAATTAGAAAAATATCAATATATTAGCGTTATTAATATCACAAAACAATCAAATTAACTTAAAGGCAATATTTGAAGAACTAATGCATGTTTATTTCACTATACCAGGTTGTTTTTTTTTCTGATGAACATGTTTATTCAAATGACAAAAGTATTAACAACACAACCGCTTGAAACTTTTTTTTATTTAAAACAAATTATTTTCTCTCGATTTGTTCTCCATTACTAGCAGAAAAAAATCTCCGGTCGGCCCACGATGCAATACGGGATATGGTGGGTCGGGAAGGATCCATCGGACCAGGCTTCGGGGCAAAGGAAGGACGCATTTATCGGACGCATCGGAGGAGTGATTGGATTTGGACAGGCTTCAGCGTGGCGCTGTGACGGAAGCAGTCGAAGAATTCGGTCTTCGGAGAACCCGGCGTCTCGTTTTGGACACAGCCCAACTACTACCTCTGAATTTGGACACAGCCTATATATTGCTAATAATAATCTTAGTAATATAGCGTTAGCTCTCGAGCTATTAGTTTAGGACCAAATAGCAATAATATACTGCTTTTCTTTCTTTCTTTCTTTCTTTCTTTCTTTCTTTCTTTCTTTCTTTCTTTCTTTCTTTCTTTCTTTCTTTCTTTCTCTTTCTTTCAAATGTCATTTTATTAATTATTAGTAATATGCTGAGAAAAGAAAAATAAAAACAATTGTACTAGACAGCAGACACACCCACACAAAACTAAACTGAGGTAAATTAATATTTGGACAAGGTATTAGAAAAAGATTTTTATACATAAATGTTGCCATTGAAGGTAACCCTGAAAAATAATGTATCTACAAATATGAAAAGAAAATAATAAAATTAAGATATATGTATGGAGAAAAAGATAAATAAATTAAATACAAATGAAATAATAATTAAGGGGGGTGGGGCGAGAACAGGAGGTACTCAGAGACAATAGTCGAAGATTTCTCATAAGTAGTCAGAAAGGGGCGCCAAAAGTGATAGAATTGATAATCTCCTGCTAATAATAATCTTAGTAATATAGCGTTAGCTCCCGAGCTGTTAGCTTAGGAGCTAATTGCAATATTGGTTGTGTCTCAATTCATGGGCTGCAGCTGACGTCGGCCGCACAGCAAGTATATTCCTAATAATAATGTTAGCAATTTAGCATTAGCACCCGAGCTAATTTACTAAACATCACTGTCATGTTTGATCGTTCAACTCATGTATTGTGCAGAAAATATACAGTAATATTAAATAGAATTTTGCTGCCTCACAATATAGCTTTTTAGCCTGGACTCTTTGTGTTTTCGTCTCAACTGGAATCCATCATCATCAGCATCATCCCCATAATGCAATGCAACAGTAACAAAATAGCAATGTTAAAAAAATGTAATAAACAGACAATTTTTTAAGTAGTTGGAAGTTTTCACCCATCATAAACAATTTTTAGTAGAATAAACAAATAAGTAACATATTAAAGCCAACATGTGCTAGTAATCAGATTCCTTTGATACCACAACCCCCACTGCAGTCTGTTTTCTAGTTTCTTAAATTAATGCTATTTATTTTGTTTGACCTGCCAAACTCCTCCTGTTTAATTCACTGCTTTCCAGAAGCAACAACAGATTCTGCACCTGATCGACTGCGAATCGAGCCTTTTCGACACGAAGCGAAACAACAGAGTTCCTGCAATCAACAGCTATTGTTTTTCATTGATTCTAAGTGAGCTAAAAACAAACGTTTTAACTGGTGTGAGCAGATTATTAATGTGTTTGTTGAGTTTGAAGCCTCATATTTCATTGATTAGATGTGTAAATTTTTGTGTTTATGCATGAAAAAAAAAATACACATCATGGCAAATCTTATTCTTCTTTCTGATGTTCCCTCTTCAGGGGTCACAGGAAGTCATCCTCCTTCATCTTACTCTGTCCTCAACTACCTCTATGTCCTCTTTAACTACGTCCATACTGTTTGTCTCCTATTCTGCCAATGTACCCACTGTCCCTCCTCTGGACATTGAACCGTCTCAATCTGGTCTCTCTAACTTTATCACCCAGTCCTTCAACCTGTGCTGCACTTCTGATGATCTCATTCATAACCTTATCCATCCTCATCACTCCCGAGGAAAACCTCAACATCTTCATCTCTGACACATACAGAAATGATTTATTCTCAAAAGGTTTTAGTTTGGTTATCTTTATGAAATATGTGTCTATGAGCTTAAAAACATTCTTATTTTATTATATTGTGTTACCAGATTAAAAGTATAATATTTTTATTCTTTCTCCTCTTTTGTTAAATGGACTTCTTCGATGTATATTGTACCATTTCCATGATAAAGTTTCAGGAAAACACCCTGATGCTCCACTTCAATTAAATGTAGAGCAGGACTTCCCATGTACAATCAAAGGCTGCTCTGTGTTTAATTTACCTACAGCTGCCATGTTTTGTCATTAGAAGTTACAGTTGTTCTGCAAACTCTAAGGCACATTAAGTGAATTTTCAATCCGAGTCGGATGTGATGCTCTAATCAACATCACCATGGCAACCTGGAGTCACAGCTGACAAACGTGTCTTCATCAGCTGCTTCTCTTCTATTTGCAATTATTCAGAGGAAACTTTTCATCAGTTTGCAAAAAACTGAGGGGTTCAGGGGTCAGTTTGAGGAAACGCACACAGAACTTTAGTCACCTTCATCGAACGAGTTTTAGATTTCCTGCTCCACAGCAGAACATTTTCAAAATACCATTAATTTGTTTAAATGAGCTCCTCTTTAATTAGCTAAGTCGATGGTAATGTTGTTCAAACATTCAAGTTGTTTTGAAGCAATTACTACAAGAGTTTTCTGGTAAGGGATGGATGCTGCAGAGAAATGTGAGACTCTGCAGTTCAGTTTGGAGGCTGAAAGTTTTGTTTTCCTCTCACTCTTTCACCACTAGCCATGCATTGAATAACATGACATTAACATATTTGGCCCTGTCTGCTCAATGAGAACAGATATCTTTATGACATTAGTGATTCTTAATGATGATACAAACATCTGCTGTCGTGTCCTCAGATGTCACAAAGGTCAACTAAACACAAGCAACCATTTTTGAACACATCTCCATCTTCTGCCGCTTATCTGTAGTCTGGTCCAGGAGAGAAACTCTGACATCCCTCTCCCCAGCAAGACTTTCCAGCTCGTCCTGGGGGATCCTAAAGTGTTCTCAGGCAAGAGAGGATACATAATCCCTCCACTGAGTCCTGGAACGTACAATAGAGGGTGACATGGGACTGGAAATTCCTGTCCCGTCCCACTCCTGCAACGCTCCCATTGTTTAAAATGTATTTAGTCTTTAGGTAACACAATGACATTGATTTGATCTTCTCCCCATCCTTTCCTGACAGTTCTGTGAACGTAATAGATAGGTCGTTCCTGCTGACTTTGTGTTGCAAATCAGTTTTTACCACATCGATTTCTCTGCTTCTGGGCCGTGTAGTTCTTTAACTTGCGTTACAGCGTAGGCTTGTCAAAAGGAAACTACTAAATGGCAGTGCAGGTTCTATTTTTTTTCTTTGTTTGTTTTTTGTTCTATTGGTTGGATCCCTCTCCCATCTGCTCCCGTTAACTTTTTATCGGGTACCATCACAATCATGTGAGTAATAGTTAAGTTGACTCTCATCCTGCAGGTATCTCATGTGAATCACGTGACTCTTGGGATGTCAGCCTCTAACATGCACCTCTGAATGGAGAAGTCCAGGAGGCATCCTAATCAGATGCTTAAACCACCTCAACTGACTCCTTTTGATGCGGAGGAGCAGCGGCTCGACTCCGAGCTCATTTCGGCCGCTTATATCCGGGATCTCGTTCTTTCAGCCATGATGACCAAAATCATGTAGGTTGCCTTCAGGCCTCCCTTCCAAAACAGATCAGTGATCTCAGTGGGATTGGCCTGGTTAAATAAAGGGTAATACTAAACTATTATTGGAATGATCCACGCCTTATGACCACAGGTGACGGTTGGAACGTAGACAGATCCGTAAATCCAGAGCTTTGCCTTTCGACTTAAGCTTTCTTCACCACAGCTGACCAAAGCAACGCCCTCATTACTGAGAAAGAGTCTCAGATACATTGATCCATCTCCCGGTCCATCCTACCATCACTCAGGAACAAGACACCCCCTGACTTATTGCACCTTTTACTGGTCAAGAACTATGGCCTCAGGCTTAGAAGAACTAACTCTCATCACAGCTTCTTGACACTCAGCTGTGAACCGACACCCTGATTAGTCGACATTTTAGCTCCTCCATGATGTGACAGCTGCAAACAGTGGATGGGATAGGCGGTGCTCACTGTAATGTTATTCAACTAATAACTTTTTTTTAGCACGAGTGGATTCAGCATCAAACATGAGCACAGTATTCAGCTGTGGAGTAGCACCAAGCTAAAGCAGCAGCAGTTCTCAAGCTCTTAGGATCTGGTCTGACCTGTGGTGTTGAAGCCGAACAGCAGGGGACAGGAGACGGCGAACGCGAGAACCCACACCGTGGTGATCATAACAAAAACCCTCTTCCTGGAGCGATGGGTGGTGTTGTACAGAACGGGCTTCATCACCGCTGTGTACCTGCAAACGCACACAAAACGCACAGGTGTGGGTGGTGACATTAAAAAGTGCTGATACAAGACAGTAAATGAAAATAATTAGAGATGTCGAGAAATACCCCCCTAGAGAGAGAGAGAGAGAGAGAGAGAGAGAGAGAGAGAGAGAGAGAGAGAGGAGATAAAACAAAACCAAAAATAGAGAGCTAGTTTTATTTCGAGACAATCTGGGTATTCAGCAGAACTCCAGGAAGGGCTTTGATTTAAGAGTTAATCAGCAGACTCTACTCCACGCCACCAAACATATAATGAGCACAGGGGAAACTGGGTTTAGCAGCGGCTGTGAAAAAAACGGCAATTATGCTGCACTTCAACCCAAACTGGATGTGATGTTATGTTGTTTAGAGCCAGATAACTGTCATCATTGTTTATTCTCATCAGAATAATTACTGCGGTCCAGCTTGGGGTAAGAAAAAAAAAAACATTGCGAGAATCCTGAAGCCACACAGACACAAACTTTAACCTGAAAAACACTCGATTTTACTTCTTCTGTTCCTCTCACTTCGTTTGATGTTGAACAAAAGTCGAAAGAAAAGAACGTGGTGGTAAAAATCCCGAATCCCAGCTCAGAATATGAGCTGCTCTTTAACCGGGTGAGCTTTCACGACCGGTTTCACCTTGAGTTTGATGGGAGAGTTTCTTCTGTGGAGCATTTTGTTGCAGAGCGGTCATCACTGTGGACTTATAAATAAAAAGGAAAGGCTGTTAAGAAGATAAAAAAGAAGAATGGCATACGGCAGAGAGTGCTGCTCCAGATGATTTGGAGCTTTAAAGCCATGAAAGCTGTAGGGGTGTTGTTGACTCGAGGACAACATGAGCCAGCAAATAATCTCGTTTCTTAGGTGCAAATTAGCTGTTTTTAAATGGAAGCAGCTTTCCAACAATGTGCAGTTAAGGAAACAAAAGAAGTGCCTGCCAGCTAATCTGTATTAATTCTTAATAAAGGAATGAGGCTGTTAAATTGTAACTGAAGGAGGAACACCCAAAGGGAGGCAAAAATAAACTCAGAAAGTAAAATGTCAACATTTCTTTAACTAACTGGACTCACTTCAGAGGTTAGAGACCATGTTCAAAAGCCTTTTAATGCTAGTCTTGCCAAGGTTTTTTTTTTTTGTAAAAGAAGAAACATTCTCTAATTTTGATCTGGCTGTGCAGCAGCCTCTACGCTCCTCTCGTTTAGAGACGCTTCTAAAACACGTCTGTAGCTGCAGGGAGCCTGGCGAGTTGGATTCTGGTAAAATCCTAAAACATTTCTTAAACAGATTCTCAGAGTCAGGTTTGTGTCCTTGAGAAAAAAAAGAGCTCGTTCTCAGTGAAGGTTGGACTTTGTTTCTTATGAAGATAAATTAGTCTCAAAAAGATTTGATCACTTATATTAGCAGCATATAACCCTTGTAATTAGGGATGCAAGATATATTGTCATGAACATCAGTATCGGCCGATGTTGGTCATTATTCAAGTGTGTTTGTGCGTATATGTATATAAATAATTTGTGTGGTTGTGTAATATCAGTAAATATTGTTTATCGGCCATAACAGTAATATTAATATTGGATATCGATATCGGCTGAAATTTTCATATAGCATTCCTACTTGTAATAAAACACACACTTACGCGGACATTTCTGGGTTCTAAAAATATTTTTTGAGTGGACTGTACATTTGAATTAAAATATCCAAAATAGCTACATTTTCTCTGGAAAGATACTGGGAAATATCTGTAGTTTTTGCAGGCACTCTGGTTCATATGTTTCCAGTAGTTTTTATAGAAGATGAACCTAATAATTTGAAGTAATTCACTTCAAATGAACAGTCCACACAGAACCAATACAGGAAGTTATATGTTCAGAAAAAGTAAATGTTAATTTTGTGGACTGTACTGAAATAAACGTCTCTAAATTATTGTTAAACAATATTTAAACTTAGCACAAAAAGTAAAGTAAATTTGTGTTTGGTAGATTATTTCTTTGTTGTAACAAGGCTTTTTGGCAATAAACCTTATACCACAACTGATTGGCAGCACCTGGACCTGAAAGTCAGAAATGAAGTAAGTCAGAAATGTATTTTTCTAATAACCCAGTATATCTGGTAAAGCTCAGAAGTCCCATTTTTCCACCAGCCTTGAACGCATCATTACACGTGTGAATTTGCAACGGGAAGAAAGCCTAAAATGTCCCATGTGTGAGCTGATCTGTGTGCTAGATTCTGTTTTGGACTCATTATCTCCATAGTTCCTGGTCTCTGATCCTGTTGGTGGTCTTCAAGGACTGGAGGAGAGGACAGGGTCTGGTTTGGGACCCTCAGTCCAGTCTCTGCGTTTAGCAGATAATGTGGTTCTGATACTATTTTTATGTCTCAAAAAACATGTTTTTGAATATTTTGCATTCTGTAAGACAAATATTAATTATTAGTTAATAATAAATAAGAATGTCACTCAAACATAGACTCAAGTAAAGGTCTAAAGTAGTTTTGTGATCGCGCTCGTTTTCCTCTGCAGCGCACTTCCTGCTGTTTAAACAGATCCCTCGGCATCTCCAGTTCTGAGACTGAACTTTATTATTTCTGCCGTTCTCTCGACGCCCGCAGCTTGTACGTTCAAAGACCTCAGAGACTTACTAAATATTAACTGTGACACAAGAACGAAGCAAATAAATAATGTAAATATTCCGTGCACGTCTACAGTGCACGTTCAAACGCAACCCAATTCCCAAGATTTTTACAAACAAGTGTTCAGGAAATTGGACAGGAAGCTTCCTGGTTTTTGTCACTTATATGCAGTCCTGCTGCTGCAGAAAGAGTTTAAATGTTTAACGCAGCAAGGCCCCGCCCCCACACTCACCTGTCGATGCTGATGGCGCACAGGTTGAGGATGCTGGCCGTGCACATCATGACATCCAGCGTGACGAAGATGTTACAGTAGATGCGGCTGAAGAGCCACGCCCCGCCGACCACCTGTGCAGGACAGACAAGCAGATTAAACAGATGGGATCTGAACGCTCTCATCATACTCAGGAAAACAACTTATTTTCTACTCTGATCTAAAATAGGTTTTAATCCTGCCTACAGCTCTAAAATACTTATTTTCTGTGATGTTGTTACCATGAGTTTATTTTCTGTTAGAAGAGCAGAGAGACTGTTCTAACAGAGTGTAAAATGATCATAAAGAGGGCAATGTTTTATTTTGAAAGGGCTTAAACCAACAGCTGATCCTACAATACCCCAATCTCCTGCGGGTAATAACTGTCTGACAGAGATAAATGAGATCCAGGAGCTGCCTCGGTTCTGAATCACTCAGATCCAGAATGAGAGCACGGAGCGGTTCAGTCTGTAAAACAAAAGTGTAAATAAGAAGCAGTTCCTCCTCACTCGACTCGCAGAGGATATTTATAGGTGCAAGTTGTTTTTTTTTCTTTTTTCAAACACAGAGTAATAGGCTCTTTAACATTTCAACACGAGTTTCTGTTAGAAAACTGGGTCATATCTGATTATTTACACCAACTTTTTTCGTTAAAATGCAACACAAAAAACACAAAGCTGTTGGATTGTTTATTTCAGATTTTATCCATCGGAGCGAAATAAAATGCAAAAGAGGGCTGTTCTGTAGATACGCTCACTGACACAAAAAAAGAAAAGCCAAGCGTCAGCCAGAGCGGTGAAATGAAGTGAGACGTGTTGAAGGGTCATGTGACTGAAAAGCGATTATCGAGTCAAATGAATAACAGAGTCGGCAGTGTGATCACTCTTCTAGTCTCATGCTACACAATGCTAACATGTGTAGCATCCATATTTACTGCCTCAGAATAATAAATTCTTCAGACTGGAGCCTGATGAACGTCCATGCATCAATGAGCTAGCCTCTGTGTCTGATGATCTCTTACATGCTTTGACTGACTCCTGCACAGTCCAGCAACTGCCTGATAACAAAACAGCTCCACTTGTGATACCAAACTGAATCATTTACAAACCTATTGTCGGTCTGCATGCAAAACAAATCACATCTAAATCAAACAACTTCTTGTTCTTTTGTAAAATGCAAATAAAAGTTGAATTTGTCAGGAAAAATACTTTAAAAGTACAGATGGAGAACAAGGTTGAGTTTTTGTTTGAGCTTTGATGCAGACACCTGTGAGCTCACGTCGAGCTCACCTTCTGCCAACAGCAGGGGAAAAAATAGGGGTCGTGGAAATCGATTCCTACCGTTTATAAATCATGCCCTCAATTTTATGATCTCTGTGTGTGTGTGTGTGTGTGCGTGTGTGTGTGTGTGTGTGCGTGCGGGCTGGTATTCCCTACGTTGTGGGACAGTGTTTTTGGCATACACACCTACTTGTGGGGACCTAATGTTACCTATGG
>JARVJO010000165.1:12295083-12310482 GCA_031762555.1 Cynodonichthys magdalenae | reverse complement strand
CTAAGAGCCTTCATTGCAAACTCGATGGGGCTGTGGAAAACCACCCTTGAAGCCAACTGCAAACCACTTGCACAAGTCTGGATAACTCGAGTAAAGTTTCTCAGCAGCGGTCTCAGTTTTACACTGATTGAATAATAAATGTTTGCAGTCCCGGCTGAAATGTTTTCATATGTTCTTAATTTTCTGATCAAACTTAGTTTGATTGTGATAAAAGTTGCTGCTGAGATGAATGTTTTTCTAGCTTCAGCAAGTTTGTTGCTCCCTTATATTTTAAAAGTTGTAAAAAATATATTTTTTTCATCCTCAGGTGATGCAGGATCAGCTGCTACAGAACATGGTGAAGGTTCTGGTTTTGTTTCACCTGATACCTCATCATTATCATCATAAATCAATCAGAAGTGGAAGTTATTTCTCAGAGTTTTGTGCCAAAAACCTTAAGGATGTCAAATAAATCAAACCTAATTAAGCTCCATCCCTTTGATTCACTGTAAGTATTGAAAACTAATTAACTTATTAATTATTCTAAATGATGTAAAACACAGACAACAGAAGTCTTTTGAAAACAGTTCATTGTCTTTTTTAAAAAATCTCTCTGTACAACACTGATCTTTAAGAAAGCGAACAGATGACACTTTTACAGCGGTGGGAACTCTGATAAACAACAAATCACACAGAAAATACAGGACGTGGAAGAAAAACCGGTCCGAGACGTCTGGACTGAGATCAGTCAGGACTCGGCTCCAGTCTGGATCAGAACTTCGAGAGAAGCAGCTTTTTTCTTCAGTCGTCTTACTTGGACTTGGGAGGGATGTAGTGAATTCTACACCTTTCGAAAAACACCTGAAAAGAAAGAAAAGGCCATAAGTAACCAAGAAGTTTCGTGTTAATAAAAAGGGACTGATGGGAATATTTCCAACACCTTCAAACTTCTATCGTTGACGACTTCTTCCACATTCAGCTCTGATCGCATTAACTTTAACTGGAGACAAAACAAAATAGATAATTAGTCCTAATATTGCTTAAACCAACAACAAAACATGACTAGTTGGCTCTGCTGCTAAATAGTTAGCTTTAGCTGTATGACATTTTTTTAGACACAAACTGAGTAACATGTTAAAATAAAATACCATCCTTTTAATAAAGAACCTGGAGAATGATTCTGTGTTCACTTCTCAAAGCTTTGAGCTGTCAAAATAAATCTTTAAGTTATGTTAAATGAGCTGTGTAAATATTCCTGATCCACGTGACTACATTTCTGTTGGCAGCACTTACGTTGGTCTGCTCATGTCTGAGCTCTTTGATTAGTTTCAGATTGTCGCCGTCTTTCGCTCGTTCCTCTCGCAGCTGTCCCACCAGCTCAGATTTCTGAGCTATACAGGCCTTGATGGCTCTGTCTCTGTTCTGGTGGGCCTCAATCAACTGTGGGACATAGAGACATTGGGTTAAAGTATGAGAAACCCGAGGAACACATGAACAGTTTGTTTTTTTCCTGACACTCACAGACTCATAGAGTTGTTTGCACGTTTGCTTAGCGTCTACTTTTCCTGAGAAAGAAGCTGTGGGCACGGTAGTGTTCAGAGCATGGACGATGCGGTCATCTATGGTTCGCATCGCTTTCAGCATCTCCTAAAAAAGAAAAAAAAAACAAGGTGCGACACAAACCAGTGAGCAGCTTCACAGAAATGAAGAGCATGAGCCTGATTGGTTAAAAACACTAAGAAAACATTTCTGGTTACGTTAAAGGCATTTATGAACACAACCACTAGAGGGAGCTGTGGACTTAAAATTAACAGTCCAGTACCCTGATGAACTAAAATAATGATGAACATTTTCTTAAAAGAAATGTAATTAAACTTCATCTAAAATATTTAACTTTATTATTTTTATTAACATATTCGCTTTAAGATAACTCATCGGAAATGTAACAAGAATTCAAATGCATGTTTATATTTTTGTGTAAATGGAAATTAATTGACTTAATCTGCAACTTATTCACACTTTAAGTCCAACTGTACAATTTCATTCTGTTTTGTAAATGATGGCCCAAAAATCAACTTTGATCTATTTAACTGAAATAAGAAAAACACAAATCTGCATGTAAGTCTAAGGCCTGAAAACTGAGATTTTAGTTATAAAAAAACTGTAGTAAATCATGACCAGTTCATGCATTTTCCCGTTAAATACAGAAAATACAGTTGAAACTTTATACTTAATTGGATGTTTCATTTTACAATCAGTGCAATCATGCAGAGGCTAACTTGTGTGTAACTCTCCAAATATCAGCTACTTATCAAACAAACTGTATATTTTGACTTTATACACAATGAATGAGTAAATGCATGCTGGTAGTTTAGAGAAAACATAGATGCGGTTAATTTTATCTAAACTCATCGGTAAAAGTAATCCCTAAAGCATGCTGCCAGTTTTTAGTTCTGTAATTCAGTGTGGATCCCTGCAGGACCAGGAGGGTCACCTTACACAACAAATAAAGAATCGACTAATTCTTTCTCCGAAAGCTAACATTTCAGATTATTGTCACTTTTTGAAACGTTTGCAGAAATCAGCAGATATTTAGTTTAAATTACCTGAAACAGGGAAAAGTCCTCACAGTTTAAAGTTCCATCGGGCGCCGCCATAGTGGATTTCAGGGGTCCTCCACAGAATCATCAGTCCAACGTGACTGTTCAGGATGGCGCCTGAACGGAAATTTATTGTTTTATTTTATTATTATAATTATTTGTGGGTGTATTTATTTATATTATCATTTGATGTGACATTTACATAAGGATAAATATCAACTATTTACGTATAGCTATTTGTCATAATAACACGCTACGATGATTTTGTTTTAAAAGTTCCACTTTTCGGGGGGGATTTATGCAAAGCTAAAATGTCTTGTCGTTTTTGTTATGTTTTGGCTCAACATTTGAAAATATATTATTAGTAGAGAAAATAATCGCTGCCAACTTTTAAAAGTGTACACTTTTAAGACCCCATTATATTTTGATCCGGCTCATCGCAGACGCCTAAAAATACACGCTAGGCCCTGTTTGGTCAGCTTGTGTAGCTAGTTGACTTTCATGTTGATGAGCTGAAGGGGACTAGGGGAAAAGACTACGGCTGTGTTCAATTACACCCTCACAGTGTCACGGATACCGGTTCGGACATGAATCTCTTCAGATCTCGCCTGTCCGTCAGAAACCTCCTCGGTTCGTATCGTCAAGTTTATTTTAACGCGTATATGTCACCTGCAGTCGCCATCTCGTCTTGTTGCTTCTGGTTCTTGTTATTAACTGCTGCTGTTGAGGTTGTTCGCATAAATCTTTTATTTTGAAGTTACAGGTTGTTTAATGATTGTAGTTTGGGTAACAGTGGTTTCATGCAGTCTAGTCTTTGGTTTCTGTCTTACATTTTAGTTTTTATGAGTGTTATATTTTATGACTGGAATGAAGTTTTAATAAAACTGACTCGCGATAAAACTGATTCGTGTTTTTTTTTTTTTTTTCGTTTAATCGTCCAACGCCATCATATTTTATTTTGAACATTGTAATTTGTTTTTCTGAATTCAGTTTGTATTTACAGTTAAACAATAAAGCCCAGTTTACAAATGTTTCTTAGTTTTGTTCCTATAATTTGTGAAAACACGCAATCTTTTGTTGTTCAGATTTGTCAAGAGACAATAGAGCTCATTCTTGTTTCATTTCTGAACAGGTCAGAGAATCAGAGGGATGTGCAGTAACAAACAGGAGACCAAAGCAGAGTCTTCACCTGCAGCTTCAGCTCCAGGTGGAGTTTTTGAATTGAAAACTGTCTAGTTTTTTTTTTTTTTTTTTTTCCATTTTGTCTCAACATGTCCAACTCCCAATGCAACACAATCCTTTAAACATTTTCTTTCTTGTGTTGCAGGAAACTGCTAGCATATTTACTTTTAACTGAAGAATACACAAAATTGCTTCTAAGTTTGTGAAAACTTGTTAAAGTATTATATAACCTAAAGTGGGATTTTGTCATGAACTTTCTGCATCACATCTCAGAGTGCTGTGTGAAAAGAGTGTTGAATGTTTGCTTTTAGACCCGAAGGACTGAGAGGAACACAGGAAATGTGATGACAGTTCTCTGTGATGGGAGGGAAAAAAATATCGCCTATTTGTTTAGAAAAGTGGATAAGCTGACATGCATCAGGGTTTGTTTTTGTTTATTCTAATGTGTTCCTTTCATACAGAACCCCGTCCCCTATTCAAAGTCCCAGGCTACAGACCCTCTGAGATGGACAAGAAGATGTTACTCTGGGCAGGCCGCTTCAAGTCCAAGGACCAGATACCAGAGATTGTGTCGTAAGTGGCCTTTTCCTGTTTTAAACCAGACCTCACAGCAGGGCACAGCACCGCTGTCCGTTTGCCTTCGCGTCAAGAGAACAGAGCTGGCTAACTGAATGAGCGGCGGCTCGGCGTGTAGCTGGGCCCTCAGAGACAGCTGTAGTTCAAACAGGACGTCTGTTTGCAGCTGGGGGTAATTACGGCGACTCCTGACAGCAGGGCGGAGATCACGTCTGATCAGATAAAAAAAAAGATCTGCTTGTCATGCTTAGGTAAAATCATGCCAGTTGTTGGACTCAAGGGGAACAAAAAGAAACATAAGAAGTCAGGAAGTCGTTCTTATTGTTGATTTAAGATGTGGAGATATGTTTGAAAAGAGAGAGAGCATAATTACCTGCTATTATACAAAAGGACACATCAACTCATGTAGCTAAAAAAACTTTTTTTCTAATACCAAATGTTTTAAATTTGTTTTAGGTTCGAGATGATCGACTCTGCCAGGAACAAAATCAGAGTAAAAGCTGCCTATGTGATGATGGCGCTGACATTAGGAGCCTGTGTGTTGATGGTGATTATGGGCAAAAAGGTGAGCAACGGTGACTCTGCAAAATTTCTTGACGCTCCATTCATTCAGTAGCAGCTTACGAGGAGGGGGGCGGGGAGTGGAAAAACAGGATTTGTACTTGTCTGCACTGGTAGCGTCTTCTTAATTAGCAGGAATAATTACTTCATTAATAAATCAGGAAAAAAGTTGATGGCAACGTGGTTGAGAAGCAGAAAGTTACTGATCCAAAACAAAAGGTTTGTTCTACTTTGTTTTCACAGGCTGCAGGCAGAAACGAGTCCCTGACGGTTTACAACATGGAGAAGAAAGCCAGGTGGAGGGAAGAACACGAGAAAGGAGAGGCGAAGGCTCAGTGAAGGAGAGTTTGCCCCGACGGGGCAATCCCACATCCCTCCACAAACTGTGGGCACAGAGGGTCTCCCTTCCTGCTCCCACCTTAGAGAAGTAGAACCATAAAATAATCAGCTATGGTAGTACTTTTTTAAACCTGGGGACTGGCCTTACTGTGCAACAACTTGTGCAGAAATGTTGAACGGCATCTTTTTTAAACAGCACCAATGTAATGGGAAAAATAAAACAGAGGCAACAAATTCTATTTCGTGTTAAAGAAATGCTAAACTTTTAAATACTTAAGATTTTAGTTTTGTTTTCCAAAAAAAAAGTAGCGTATCAGACACAAATGTTTATTTTGTTTATATATATCAGTAGAATGAAGTTTGTTTTTGACTCTTGTGGCTTTTTTTTTTGTAGAAAGTAATTCACCAAAATAGTTCAATAAATTAATGTTTCTTGAAATGTGTAATCTGATTTTAATGACTGTTCTTCTGTGCATAAAGACTCTTAATTGTTCAACCAGTAAATATAAGCTGGTATTTCTCCTACATGTATTAAGTGTAAACACTCGATGGTTAAACTAATTCAGTGGTTTAGTTTTGTGAAGTTGCCTTTTTTTTGTAACTTCGTTTAAGAGTATTTTGGGATTTTTCAGCAACAGATCTTCTAATAAAACCAATCCATGTTTATCAGTTTATGAAACAAGTTTTATGCAAATGGCATAAACAGAGGACAGATGCACCAACCCAACACAACAGTAATGAACTCAAAGAGCTGCTCATCTTTTGCTGAAACTCAAGAACAGAAGTAAGCAACGTGAACAGGACTTGGTAAACAAACATTCAGTTGTGTTAACTAAAATGATTGCCAGGTTTTTTTCATGTTTTGATCTGGATTCTTTTACTAAAATTATATGAAGATTTTTTTTATCATAATGTTTATGGCACCATCAGCTACAGATGCTAACTCCCAAATAATAAAAGAATAAATCCTCAGGCTTAAGAGCTGATTTATGTGCTGATTTGGCATAATCAAATTGAAACATTGTACCTGCACACGTAAAGTCAGGTTTTAAACTCCTTTTTTAAAAAACAGCCAATTTTCCAAATTCAGAACATTACTTTGAACAAACAACATAATTTTCTGAGGCAACATGTTCCTCTGTGACAATATTTGCTGACTGTTTCAGTCCTAAATCTGCCCGCTCCCTTCTGGTGGAAGGGGCTAATGGTGGAAGTGTTGTCCTACCAGGAGAGGAAGAGAATAAGAACACCCCTCTACAAAAATCGCTTCCTGAGGAAGAGCCGTGTCACCAACCAATTAAAAAGCAAAATGTAGAAATGCCTGTTGAACAGACATCTGTCCAGAGCTAAAGTGCTGCAAATTAAACAAACTTATAGCATAATTAAAACAAAACAAAAAAACATCCCGCTGGTTTGCTGCTGGACAGAATCTAGAGTTATATAGTCTGCTTTGTCTCGTCCAAGTCCATCCAATAGTCTCAGTGCAAGGGAAGACTCCAATTCCCATGATTCCATGGGGTTGTTTTATACCTATTTTTTTTTTTTATGTCATGTCAGAGGAGGCAGTCTAAACTCTGAGGATGGAGCCAGTGCAGGAGGAAAAAAAAAGTCCCAATACTGGTTAAAGGAATGATATGAAACTCAGGTGGGAACGCGAGCAGCTTGTTCTGCTGCCGACAAACTCCCCCACACAGCAACAAAGTCAAGTTTCTAATTAGTCCATCTGTGGTTTGAAGAGGTGTGAGAATTAAACCTCCATCTGAGAGTTAAGTGCCTTTTATAGGAAGTCCGTCGTGTGCTGTGAAGCAAACGTATGGTCGATGTTTCCAAGTCAGTCCAGTGTTTAGGTCAGATCATTCTCTGGGGGGGGCGGGGGACACAACCACGTCTTTTTGTCAGGTCATTAATGCTTCAGACGAGCAGTGCAGTCCAAATTCTCCCACTGAGATTTGGGGCTTGGCGATCCAAAAAAGAATCAACAGAAGCGGGGGGGGGGGACGCCATTACAAGGAAAAAAAGTCTGCAGTTAGGAGAAACCGGGGCCCTGATCAGACGACGAGGTTCAGATGGTAAAGAAGTCGGCACAAAACAGAATGAAGAACTGAACCTTCACAAACTGGCTGACAGGACTGCAGAAACTGACCCGTGTCAGACGGACACTCAGACGTGCGTGTGCTCCTGAAAATGTTGTTATAATCATGATGATGATTAAATCCACCCCTCTGATGGCAAGAGGAGAAGGACAAAGGTGGGACTGCCGGGGGCCGTGTCGCCGCTCCGGATCTTGGCTGCAGGGGCAGAGATTGAGAGAAGTGTGCATGAGGTGAAGATGAAGCTGGAGCACGATGGGAGGTGCCAGGTTCAGCATTATAGCTGGAAGCCCTCCATCGGGGCCTCGCACTGCTGGAAGAGGAACTGCTGCTGCTGCAGGTCGACGGCCGGAGCCAGAGATGGGTCCTCGTCTTCTGTGCTGAAGTAGCGCTCGATCAGGTCGAAGGCTTTCTGATAGATTTCCTGGTTCTCGTGGCCCTGCAGGAACTCCAGCTTGTCCAGACCTGAGAGACAGACGACAAACCATTTTTACTAAACAAAGACAAAAAGACTCCGACTGCAGTTTCTGAGATCTTTAAGCAAAGAGTTTTTCAAAGTGGAGTTGCAGCCCACTGAGGGGGCCGCTAGGGGGGCCTCAGAAAGCTGGAGGAGAAAATAAGAAAAATGCAAAAATAAAAAATAATAAACAAGGAAAGTTGTTGCTTTTCTTCAAGAGGAGAAATGTGATTAACGTGTGTTCCAGGTTTTTGTTACATTTTTAGGATAATTTCTGATATAAGCACCTGACTTGTCAGGGCCAGTAGTCCTTAAGGGGACTAAAGACTGGTCCTAATGTGGTGGAACTCCATTGATGGATTAGGGGTTAGGTTTAGGACTAAGTGTGAATTGAGGAGGTGTTTAAGGTAAGGCTACAGAAATGAATGGAAGTAAACAAACTGTCCTAATAAGGATAGAAATATAAACTTTTGTGTGTGTACTAACCATATGCCTCTTCGATGTGCGCACAGTAAGGATTGATGCCTCCTCCCCTTTTGGCCTCCAGTTCTCCAAGTCGCAAGATGTTCTCCAAACCGTTCAGAGCCACCTGAACTATTTTGGAATCCATGAGTGTGAGCAGGTCACACAGAGGTTTTATACAACCAAGTTCCACAAGATGCCTGCAGACCATAAACACACATGTAGAGGTGATTTCATTACTTAAGCAGTTCATTACTCAATTAACTTTTCATAAAAAAACCTTAATTACAAAAAAAAGGTTCAGAAGTTAAAACTACACTTGAGTTTTAAATAATGTTTGATAAAAAAATTACTGTTTGTTAAATGCAGGTTTGAGAATTTTCAAGATACATTAATGCTAAAAAAAAATGCACAGCTTCGTTGTAACATTAACTGCATAAACTCCATTAAAAATAAACGCATTTAAATGAGCATTAACTCTAAGAATAACTTTGCATTTTATTTTCACTTTATTTACAAAGTAAAAATCTAAAATTATGTGTGCACAGCAGCATAAACTGTGTTGGAGAACTAGCTGTGTAAAGTACAAAGTTCCACCTAATCTGCTCTGCGGAGCCTCCTGATGTGGCATTGGTAATGGCCCACGTCGCCTCCTTTCGTGTGCGAAACTCTGCTACTTGCAGGATGGTGATGAGAGGAGGCAGCAGACCAGCATCTATCACCATCTGTGAACAGAGAAACAACTCTTCCAGTTATATGCGCCAATTATTCAACGTCTATGGGGGGGGGGGTGCTGACAAACCTGTATTTGTGCTCGATTCCCTGCTGTGATGTTGGAGATTGTCCAACAAGCTTCCTTTTTGATGGACTCCTTGGGGCTGCTCAGAAGGTGCAGTAAGGACTGCAGCGCTGAACAGTTCAAAATCACCTGAAATTAAAAGAAAAGAAAAACAAACACAAAGAAGGTCAAATCAAACTGCTTCAGCGCACACATTCAAAGAGCTTGTATAGATGGTGCCGTTACTTGAGTCTGCAGATCATCTCCAGTGACGATGTTTCCAACGGCCCGGAGTGCAGGAGACACCACCTTATAATCAGAGTGCCTTGGAGGGAAGCAGAACTGTAGCCTTTTAGATGGACTGAGGTTGTTTCTTAAGTCAGCAAATAATTTCACAATAAATCTTTATTTTGATTTCATAGCTTAAGTCGTTGAAATGGCAAGATTCTGTTACTGCATCGGCCCACATTTGTTGCCTTCTTACAGCAATCAAATTAGAGTCTAATGAGTTTTTCTATTATCTCAGTGATTTTGGTGCCTTACATCAGCAATTCCACTAGCCTCCGACAGACTCCTGAGTCAATAACAGCCTGGATTTTGTCATTAGGGCCATCAGATAGGTAGGACAGAGCCCAGCATGCATCAGCGAGGATGTCTGTGTCGTTGACAAACAGCAACCAGGACAGCACACTTAGACATGGGGACACCTAGAAGAAACAAAGGGAAGGGGTTCACAATTCTGTTCTTTTGTTTTCGCCCCTCCTTTTGGTTCAGATTAAAAGAATCCAGCTTGTGACCTTGAAATGAGAGCTTTGCTGCACTTTAGCAACTCGAGAGATGCGTGGTTGCCATAGCAACAGCTTATCTTGGTAAATTACCTTAGCAAAGTCTGGAGGTGGGTTCTTTCCTCTGCACAGGTTTGAGAGCGCCCACACTGCGTTCCTCATCATTGTTAGACGGTTCTGTCTGGCCAATAACCTGCGAGTGAAATTTTACAGAACAAAATTGTCAAGTTCTTTTTTTTTTTAACTTCCAAGTACTATTATTATTATTTATTTCTTTAATGAGATCATAAGACAAAGTTGGCACGTACTGCAACAAGGAGGGCAGGATGTTGCACTCTATGACAAAGTCTCTGCACTCTGTGCTATCGCCTGCTATGTTTCCCAAAGCCCACACTGCCTGATGAGTGAAGCATTTATTAAAGTTAGACATCAAGCAACACATCAAAGTGCTACTTTCAATAAAGACAATACTAGGCCAGTTACAAGACTACTATTTTCTGTTAAACTCAGACATATACAGTTAGCTATAATCACCTGACAAGGGGATGAAAATCTTACTCACCTGTTCCTGCACATCTTCGAAATCTGAGCTGAGCATCTCTATGAAAATGGGAACAGCTCCTGCCTGGATCACAACCCGTGTCTGGTGGGATGTACCTGAAGCAATGTTGGTCAACACCCATGCTGCTTCGAACTAGACAGAATAAAAACATAATAAATTATTTGGAATTTTCATAATAAAAGACAGGGGGAGTTTACAATTGTAACATCTTAATAACTGACTATCAAGGAAGGGAAAAAAAGCCAACTGAAACAGCTTATTCATACGTGTAACATTAGGTAACAATAGTGGTGAGATGTACCTGCAATGTGCAGTTTTCTCTTCGCTTTAAAAACTCAACAAAACGCTCTACCACCCCTGTAGAGGCTATGACTTCATCAATGGGTGGGTTGGGTTCTGTGCGAGACAAACAGTGGTGGGAAAGCATGAAGCAAACAATAAACGTTGTTTAGGTTATCAAACATAAAAACCACAATATCACCACTAATATCTTTAATACACAAGTAAAACAACGAAAGTGTTGATAAAACATTGCATACAGAATAAAGTCCACTGTAAGTTTAGGGAATCATACCTTTAGAGAGAAGTTTCCTAAAGCGCTGAGTTCCTATTAGCTGCTGCTCAGGAGAGCTGGAGAAGATCATCTGAATCATGTCTTCTGAGATCACGCCACCCTAAATGTGCAGTGACAAGACATGTTTCACAACAAGTAAACAAGTAAGAAATGGTTCTGTGTGTAGGTGGAAGGCCTTCCTACCATGAGTGGGTCCAGGTTGTTAGCTTGTGATTCCAGATAGCCACTATCTGCCATTCCATCATCCTCGAGAGTGCCGTCATCCTCCACCGTGGCAACATTTCTCCTTTTAAATAACTGTAAAAAGACACATTTTCATTTTTTACTCTGAGATTTCTGTGTTAAATTATTGATCTGGAACATAACTTCAGGATCATTTTAACAGTTTTCTGTTATATATTCCACACTTGGCTTACTTGTTCATCCTTTTTCTGTTTTCGCAGCTGCAAGCCTTCCTCTTCCCTCCTCCTCCTCATCTCATCTGTGTTGAGAGACTTGTTCTTGTAGCTTTTGAGTCGTGCATTGTCCTTACCTTGACTCATGGTTTAGCCTGAGAACAAACACCTGTCTGTTATTGACACATGATTTTGGAGCATTTATGATTAAACTTTATGGCTCCTAGTTATTACACATTTAGATCCTAGGGTAAATACATGAACTTCACAGTGTCAGTCGGTTTTGGCAGAAGAATCCTTATGAAAACTAAGACTGCAACGTTGACAGCTTCAGCCGTATTTTAAGGCTAACGAGCGAATCGATCCTCAAAACAAATATTGCTTAACAACTAAAAACCAATAAGAAACCTTGCTAGCAGTCAGATTAGCTTCCACTGACTACACTGCTTAGCTTTCAGGTAGCTAATCATGTCACGTTTATTTAAGCGTGATAGAAAACTAGCCGCTATCAGTTCAGACAACTGAGCAGCATAGGTCAAACTGATATTAATGTCCAGACTTGGTCAAACTAAGACACAGCGGCTGTTAGCCTCCGCTAGTGGCTAACTGGATGTTAGCTTAGCCCGAGACATACTGTACGCACTCAACAACCCGACGTTTTCCAAACGTTTCTGACTGAAATAATAAAAATATATTGTCGTTATTAAAGCTGGGCGAATAGAACTAACAAAAATGTGTACATATGTAATTATCTGACCTATCAGATTGGACTCGTAATCCCTTATTCGTTAGGCCACTGTGCGTCCAGCCGTCGCCGCCGGTATGTTAATGCGCATGCGTGGTATTTAACGTAACGGAGACTCCCAGCGTAGCTGGAGACCAGACGTACCAGGGCACGTAATAATAGCTCCGCCCACAAAAAGGTTTTGTAAATAGCAACTTCGGTCATTAAAAATAATAATAATAAATTAATTAAAAAAACCTAAATTAAAAATGAAAGTGTCTGATTTTTTTAAATCTAACATTTTAAGACCCAGTAGCCGAGAACCTCATCTCATAAAACTAATGAGGATAACTACTAACTATAGGATAAAAGAGAGCTTGTGCAATTTCAAAGAGACGCACGTGCTGAACCCCCACCCCCCCCACCCCTTCAGGTTTTTATGAAATTGATGTTAAATGGTGCAGGTGGCAGTTTAAACGAGAGCACCATATTTAAGTAGACAGTCTGGCGTCAATGACGTGAAATGACCTGAGATTGACCACGGGTCGTCTGATGCACACGCACGCGCTCGCGCGCAGTGTTATCAACACACTGCCTGGCAACTAATCTGTGTCAAACAGACACAACAAGAAGTCAATGTTTATAGACAAAATAAACTAAATATAAATACAGTTTGGAAGGATAATAGAAGTAGGCAACATTTTTGCACAGAACTGTACAGAAAATGTACTTATTTAAAAATTCATTACCAAACACTTAACTTTAATCTACTGTTTCAGACCAATCAACAATAAAAGCAAAATTGAATAAAAATCTGTATATGCAGACGATAAAATCAAATAACAAACACTCTTTTTCTCATCGACAAAAGTGAATGTTTGTCAGTTTTTTAAATTTTATTTCCAACTGTTTTGTCTTTGACAAATGTGTGAGCGCGCCTGCGCGTTTAAAAGGCGAGATAATTAGCCTACTCATTTTTGAGCTGCAGAGCAGAAACCTGTAAACAAACAATATCTCACCTCTAAACCCAGTCAATTTATTAAACTCTGCTTTATTTTATTGATTGTCAAAAACTAGGAAATAATTTTTAAAAAGTATCAAAAGATTTGTTTTAAATACTTAAAAACACAAAAAATGGAAAGAACCTGTTGCAGCGAAGACTCTAACATTCTAACAAAAAAAAACTTTCACCTTAATGATTTGTGAAAAGCCATCAAGGCGCGCGACCAGTCACTTGCAGGTCATTAACTTTGTTGTACTTTAAAGCTGTTGACGTCTATAAATACACAGCGATGCGCTTCTGACGCAAACTCTGCGCAATCTTCTGTGCAATTACCGCAATGCAAAGAAGACGAGTGAAAGTCCACAGCTGGGACACTTTCGACATGTGGCGAGACTACATGAACCTGAACAGGCTGCTGGAACAGATCTGCGGCCGGCATGAAGTGGAGGAGGCAGAGGAGGAGAGGAAGGTGGACCTCGCACGCACGAAGCTGAAGCCAGGAGCGCAGATGAGTCGCATCTGGATCCCACCCAAGCCTCGGAGGGATTCGGAGAACTCCGCGGGGAGCAGCTCGAGGAGCAGCAGCGAGACTCCTGCAGACTACTGCTGCTTCTGCAAACAGAACGGAGAGTCCTCCCGGGTCTTCAGGTCCCACAAGCTCAGAGGCAAGGACGGGAAAGTCCTGTGTCCAGTCCTCCGGAAGTACACCTGTCCCATCTGCGAGGCCACCGGGGACCAGGCTCACACCCGCAGGTACTGTCCCCAGGCCAAGCGGCCGGAGGCTGAGAGGAAGCGGCCAGTCTTCAAGTTCTGGTAACTGAGGATGGACTCAGGAGAATAACTGTTACATATTTATGTTGCGTTCAAAAAAAGACACAAAGACAAAAAGTTCTCCTACAGATGTTGGGATGTTCCTGCAGAATGAAAAAGCAGTTCAGATCTTCAGAGCTTCCTGTTGGACTTGATGTGTTTCTGATCTGCCTTTATTTCAAAACTTTTACTTTTAGTTGTGTGTATAAAGGAAAACATGATTTAAAAAAAAGTCCATTTGTGAAAAATTTTTTATTTTTTCGTTTATAATAAGTTCATAAACATAAAAATCAAGAACTTCAGCCTGTTCTGTCAATAAACAGTTTGAAAAAAGGTGACTTCTGTGGATTTTCCTGAAACTGCTTAAACCCTTTATGTTTATTTACGTATTTTTTATATCAGTAATTAAAAACAAATAAGAACAATAATTCAGCTGATGAAAAAGAGAACAGAAGAAAAAAAAAACAGATCACATTTGTCCCTTATTTTCAGAGAATACATTTAAACAACATTAATGCAACATTTGTCAGACTCCAGACTGAACAACTGGCAATATAAAACAAATAAACATAAACAAATAAAAAATATATATCTTTCTAGTTATAGTTTGCATGTTCTCTCCTCCAGGCACTCCGGTTTCCTCCAACAGACCAAAAAAACATCCGTCTTCATTTTACTGGTAATAATGTCTGTAGGTGTGAGAGAGGGAGTGAATAAACATCATCATCCAACAGACTGATGGGGCAAAGTCTTCCTCTTTTACAGTTATGAGGTCAAATAATAAAAAGAGTCTATTTAAAGTGACAATGTGTGTGTCAACAAACACATTATATGAAACTACTACAATTGACAAAGTCAGTAAATAAGTCAACATCATTGTTTTTGCATGAATGCAGATTAATTTACCTATCTCTGCATTTAACCTGTAAGTCATGAACACACACAGATGAGCTATGAACAATTATATATTAGAGGTAGGAAACACAAACTCTGAGCAATGAGTAAATGGTGTTTGCTTTGCTCAAATGACCGTTAAATTTAGCTTTAAATATTGAAATATTTTAATAGACCATATATTATTTTATAATGTAAGCATGAAATAAACTGCATTCACCAGTCTGAAAGAAGACTTGGCGAAGCAAACTATTCCAAAATGCCCGAAATCTAGTCTAGACAGATGTTTTTGCTGTAGTGTGCAATTTTAAACTGTAGGTCACAGTAATTTCAAACTGCCAAGAGTTAAAACGTAGAAGAAGAACAATCTGTTGCTAAAAGTTAAATCAATCTCCGAGTCATGTCTTTCAGGCAGCAAGTCAATCATAACCCAAGCACTTGTCTCCCTGCAACAATTATTTCTTGTCAGAAAACATTTTTTTACTTATTTTTAAACGCAAATGTATGTTTTAGTAGACGCATACGTGCGAAGCAAATGAGAAAAGGCCTTCAATGCTGCCGCCTGTAAGACAACGCGGAGGGACCATTTAGATACTTCGAGCGCGGGTTATTTACAAATAGGTGACAC
>JARVJO010000165.1:12257164-12271952 GCA_031762555.1 Cynodonichthys magdalenae | reverse complement strand
TTAACTGAGGAGCATAGATGAACTGAGCACAAGACAACACCAGAGGGAGACATGACAAGAGCACACACACACACACAGAACCATGACATCATTGACGTATTATAAAGTTTCCTAATCTCCTCCATGAGACGCTCTTCAAATTTTAACTCTATTTCGTCCACAAATGACACAGATTCTCAACTTTATAAGCTATGTTTCGCATTCAAAACAGTTTGATGTGAACTCGGCGGACCGTTTATTGTGCGACACCGCGGACGCAGACGTAAAACATTGATCTCTGCGCGGACCAGTCCGGCGGACGGCCTCTTCAAGTCCGCATTGAGTCCACGTGGACCTCTGTGGAGCGAAGTACGCCCGAGTATCTGGGGGCCTTAAGGGACCCCCTATAGGTGCACGTTTGTTTTGCTAAACCAGCTCGTTTGGTTTCTGACAAGAATAATATTTAAAAACATGTCTATACAAATGACAAAGGTATTACAATACAACTGCTTGAAACTTTTAATTTTAGACTGCCAGATTTTCATTTAAAACTGTTCTCCTTTCTCTCGCTTCGTCCGCCATAACTAGCAGAAAAAAATCTCTGGTTGGCCCACAATGCATTATGGGATATGGTGGGCCGAGAAGGAGCCATCGGACCCATTCCTCAAATCTGGGAAAAAGGAGGACACATTTGTTGGCCGCATCAGAGTATTCAAATTTGGACAGCCTCTGGCGCGGCGCTATGACTTAAGCGGCCAACAAATTCGGCCTCCAGAGGACGCAGCCCCTGAATTTAGACACAGCCATAGCTAACATTACGTTACAATATGTTTTAGACTGGGCGCTAAAGTGAAAGCTAACAGGCTAACGTGCAAAATGTAAGAACAGTGACCTAAATAACAATAAAATCTTACTGGACATTATAGATTTTACACTCAGAAAGTGAGCTAAATAATAATGAAATAATGAAAATGTGTTTGTGACAATTTTAACACTTGGTGCCTCGTACACCTGAACATTTTAACAGCATTCAGTCTTTCAACAGATGATTTAGAAGAGAAACGTTTTGTGGGGGACTTACAATAGAAGCCCTTTTTGTTCTCTGATTTCTTGATCTTTCCATCTCTTCTCCCTTCGACTTGTTCCTCCAGACAGGATGTTCTCAGCAGGAAACCAAGGACACGACAGACCTGACCAGGGTGTATTTCTGGCAACAATCAAAGTTGGCCAGCTGGCACCCAGCAGAGGGACGTTGTGTCAGGAGCACTGCCCATTCACTCTGTCTCACTCGTAAAGACACCAATTAGGGTAAAAGCTCAGTGGATCTTCCCTCGTTCACCTTGAGAATGTAACACCCGGAGCTGGATATAATGGTGTTGAAAAGCAGCCAGCTGAAATCCATCAGGCGTCTGACCAAATAAATTAATACACTCAGCCCTTGTGGTTGTGCAAACTAATTCAGGAGAGAAAAAAGCAGTGAGGATCAACATCCTAGCTGTTTTCATTTAGAGGAAAATACAACTTTAACACACCGTTCTCCTTCATTGATCCTTAATAATACATTTTGTTCTTTTATTGAGTCATTTCACAGTTTGCTCCCACATTTCCTCAGCCCCTTCATCCTCTTCAGGTAGTCATTTATTTCTGCAGAGCAGCTTCTGACTGAAGAGTTTTGTTCTCTCTGCAGCTTGTCATACATGTAGCTCTCAGCAGTGGGGACAGGAGTCAGGTTTTCTCCAGGTATGTTTTAGATCAGGGATATTTAACTAAATTGCTCCGGGGGCCACAGTTAATGCAGGCCAACAGCACAGGGGCCAAACATCCAGCAATTAAATTCATTATGTAAATAAACCAAGTGTTACAAAGATCTGTTACCTTTGAACTGTAACTAAGTAAAAATATTTAGTTACTGTAATCCTCTGAAGTTTGACTGTTTTCAGAGATGCGGCTCTGAAAAGAGGCTGAGCTAATATTGACATGTTGACAGATGCTCCAACTCATTGTCACGTCTGTCCTCCTCTCTCTGTTTTCATATATAGATCCTATATCATGGGGGTGGGTAATTCTGGTTCTCAAGGGCCGCTATCTTTTACTTTTTACTTGTTTATCTGTTCCAACGCACCTGATTCAGTGGTTGAATTACTAATTAATTACAAATTCATTCAAATCAGGTGTGGAGCAGTTTGCCCATCCATGTCTTATATCCTTACATGTGATTGGTCACAAGCCCAGAGGAAAGGCAAACAAAATCTGGGAGCCGGCTCTTCTGATTCACAAGGCATGGCACATCACCACTTTAACCATGTTGACAAGCTAACGACTAGTCTGAGTGGGGTTCACATTAAAAACAAACACGTCAGTCTTTCCTGCTGATAAGAACCGGTCAACATCTGAACGTTACTGCAATGTTTTTTTTAAATTTTGTATTCATATATGTATAAAGTGGAAAAAAGAAGCTTAACATGTTAAAACTCTTATATGTATTATCTACAGGAGCACCAGTGCTTGTAAATTCTATTTTTTTTTCTTACCTTAAATGTAAAATATTGAATATATTACCTAATTTATTGTTAAAGGAGGAGGTAATTTCAGAAAAACACAGTGCTCTGAATCCAGGTAGAGCAGTTTGTGTGTTACACCACATCTGAAATGACAGGTAGCTCAAGTAATCTTTGGCAGGTGTGAATGTGTGTGAATGTGTGTGTGTGTCTTCTGGGAAAAAGGATAAAATGGCTGAGAAGGATGGAGGTAGACTGGCGTGTGAATGCTAATTTTAGCTTTAGTTCCATGAGTAGAACTGAAAATTGTTCTGTTTTTCTATCCACCTCTGGTAATTGAGTTTTGCAGGAAATGTATTATAGGAAGTATTTTGATGAACTTTGAGTTTAAGTTTCAATCAGACCTTTTGTAAGTTATGTTTCTGCCCCTCAATGAAAGCCCTTCCATCTAAAGGTTGGTAAAAAAAAAGAGGAAATATTGAAACAAATGGTACAGTGAAACAAATCATGCCATGTAGATTTTACTTCAGTATTTTTTGGACTGACGTTCTGGCCTGGTGATAAAACACAGTATTTGGGATCTCAGTGGATCAGGTCCTGTGTGTACTAAAACTACTAAATGCATGTAACTATATTAATTGCTGCTTATCATATCATCACTGCACAAGCTCTACAGAGGACATTTTATGTTTTATTTACCAATTTACAGGTTTTTGTTTGTGTTTATGTTTAATATTTTGAGCGTTAGGCTTCAAATTTAAAAATGTTATTGAGCTTTATAAATTTGGCAAAGTGTTTCTATAGCTGCGTTTCCATTGACCATGAAAATGCTCAAATTAAAATTTCGAAAATAAATTTGCTTAATGGAAACGCGTCAATTTCGAAAAAAACTCCCTTTTTTCGACAAAATGGTTTTGCTTTAGGATGAGGTGGTTTTTCAGCTGTATCGAAATTGGTTTATTTCACAAAACTGCAAAGGAAACACTTTTTTCGCATTACGGTAGTCACGTGATCAACAACTGGATGTTTCTACTGGTGAAAAAGACAACGAAGAAGAAGACAACAGGAAGTCGTAGGATGAGAGATGTGAGAACAAACGTATTCACGCGTGATTTTAATAGCATTTCCTACTTAATGGAAACACCGCAGTTGCGAAACTGTGTTTTTTCGACATTAACAGAATATCAACAAAGTTTTGCGCACATTTGCAATGGAAACACAGCTAGTGTCTTGGAAATATAATAAAAAAAAATTCTGTGCTGTGCCAGCAAGAAAAAAACTTTTAATAACATGACTCAGCATTACTAGAGGGCAGAAATGGATGGTTTTTAATTTGATTTGTCTCTTGCTGAGTCTGTTAAATGTACTAATTTACCTCCTTGATGTAAGACTCATCAAATGATATTTAAATAACACATCAGAGGGTTGCTGCTGAAATGGAGAAAAAAAAATTAAAAGTGGTGCCATCTGGCTTGGTCAGCTCAAAACCACGACTGGGATTTTGTACGTTTCAAGAAAAGCATCTGTTCTCTGTTCTGTTACGATCGTTGTGCTGCTCCTCTGCTCCCACTGGAAGTCAAAGGAACAGTTTGAAGCCAGCTGGGCCAAAAAAACTCTGTGATTAAACCATTTGGCCAACGTTGAAACTTGGAAAGAGTATCTCTTCAAATCCTCCCAGAAGTATTCCAGGCAGTGCTCTGAGCAAAGTTATTAGAGATGAAAACTACTGGAGGAATGTTTTTTCTTAGAGCTACTTTAGAAGCTGACTTTGAGGGGAACTTCAATAGTATTATTTAATAAACATTGACATCAAATATGAAACAAGACTGTAAAAATACTGTAAGCTTATTATTTTTTATAAATCAGAAAAATATATTGTCACACAGACGTGACCAAGTTATTTGGGACCATCTTGGGACAACAAAGCTGCTTCATGGAAGAAGAACCTCAGTTTAGCCTTTAGGTTAGCTCCCGAGTTAATATATATTTATATATAGCCTGCAGAGAGCGGTATTAGCTACCATGCAATATTATTAGCTCAGGAGCTATTGATCACATTATATATTACTATTAATTATTTGAGCTAACACCACTTATTTATTAATAATATCTATGGCATTACCTATCAAGCTAATAAAATTAGCTCTGGAGCTAATGCTAATAATAGATCTGGAGCTAAGGTAGCTTCAGAGCTAATTTACTAAACATCACCATCACTTTTGATTGTTTCAACCCATATATTATGCAGAACATAGAAATTAAAACAAAATATAAATTTATTCTTACACTTCATAACTTTTTATATTTAAAAATTTGTTTTAGTTGGTTTGTTTGTTTGTTTTAGTCTCAACTGTAACCCATTGTCAGCATCGTCATCATCATCACCATTCCCAGAATGCATTGCTCCAAGAGAGAAATGTAATAACAATATACAATTTTTTCAGTAAACAGATGTTTTCACGTGTTACAAATAACTTTTAGTTAGAGAAATAACAACATAGGAATGTGCAAGTAGTCAGAGGTCAATTTAGCACAATCTGAAATAAAACAGATACTGTAGCATTAAACTGTAGAATAAACTGACTGACAATGCCAGTTTAATATATGAATTTTCATTCATTATAGCTTCAAAACCACCAGTCAGATTTGAAACAAAGCAAACCTCATTTGAGGAGAGCAATATGTTCCCTCTCTTTCATTCATATTTAAGAGACTCAAATGCTTAAAAGAGGCATCAAGGATATGAATTTTAATGTTCGCTTTAGCAAGACATTAACTTGTACGACTGAGATTTTCAAATTGTTCACCACATGACTATTTTTCAGGCTGTCAAATCCTTCACGTACCACAGGTGCTGGCTAAAACTCTCCAGAAACTTGATTAATTTAGGATCAAAAGTGACGTCTCGGTGTGAAATAGCATTCTGCTAAGCTAATTTCTCTCCAGGGATGGCCAGTTTTTCTCTCTGCAGCGGTTCTGACACTGATGCACACGCAGCACCTAGAGGTTCTGATGAGTTTCAGTAAAGAAGGCTATGGTGACACTGACTTTGGTACAGTCACATCGCTCCCACTGTGTGGGCATTGCTCTGAAATCCTTTGAACAAAGTGGCAGGTGCTATCATCTTATCATAGTTAAGCATTCAGAACATCTTCCACCTGCTACAAATCATTTTCATGCTGTCGTTTGTTTGTTCACTTCGGCTGGTGGGTTTTCCTCTGCAGCATGAAGCACTTGGTTTTATAAAAACTGTTTCATCAAAGTAAAGCATTCTGGCCACATGTTTGCCATGTGAATAAGGGCTCTGTGTTTGTCCTTCAGATGAGTCAAACCATCATTTCAGAGGAAGATTGATGTTCAAGATGCTGCTGGTTTTGTTGGATTGTTTGATCATTTTGTCTATCACAGGTTTTCTTGTTTTAACAAAGCTCAAAATCACCCCTTCAAAATAGAAATTGGAATAAAATGAAAATAGTAAAGATAAAAAAACACAAGAATAAAACATGAAAATAAAAAAGTCAAAACTTCAAATAAAGTTACTTATTTGCATGAACTGATTCAACTAATTTCTCTGCATCAGAACAGATTAACTCTCTCTTTAAGTCAATAAATTCATTAACATTTTCTTCAAAAAGGATCTCTTGCCCTGTCTGCCTGGTTAAAGTTTCAGCTTCTCTACCAATGAGGAAGAAAACAATGTTTTTATACACACGGTCTCACATGATCAAAAACAAAACTATCAACTCTGCAGGCGTATGACCTCATAAAGTCGTTAACATGTTTTAAGTAAGAGTGTACTTTTGTGGCTGTTGCTGTTAGTGAGAAGGAGGACATGACGGTTATTAAGGAGCTATGGCACATTCAGAACTCTCAAAGTTTCCTGTAACGTTAGCTTGTTTCTCCACCATCAGCACAGCTGGTAACAGCGTATACACAAGCGTAATACAGTCCCTCTGATTGGCTGTTTCTGACTGGGAGCAATGTATTTCTGCAAACTGCTGTAGGACCGTGGGAAGGAGCCAGAGGAACTTTATTTTTCACAACATATCTGTCTCATACTCTACTGTCAGGACATAATGACAGTTTTAACTAATGTGTGAAAAAAAAATATTTTCTAAAAGTTACCTACTGCAGCTTTAAACATGCTACTAATTAACTTTTTGTTACTTTTTTTAATCTTGTAATTTAATCCCACCAAAGGGTTAATTTAGGCAGACGTTTAATTCGTATTCCTATGCTCTGGCTAAAGCTTAACATATTTTGTTAAATTCAGTACAGGAGCAGTCAACATTGTATTGTCAGGAAAGTTATCTAATGAATCAACTAAAAACATTCTTATTCCTTTTTTATGATTTTATTGATGGTTGGTAACCAGGTTGGAGGATCAGTGCTGCCACCTACAGGCTAATCCAGGCATGACTTCATGTCATGGCTGCACCTATTTTCTGCTCGTGTGTCCACCCAGTGGTGAGCTATAAACAACATGAAAAACACATTTTTTTAAGACAAAAAAACTGGTAAAAATCTGTTTAAAATTATATATATTTGTTTCCAGGTGTTTTGAGTGCTTCAGGTTGTTGAAAAGTGACTTTTGTGACAAGGAAATATCTTAAAAAGGCCAATGTTGCTGCGTCTCGGCGGCCATCTTGGATTATTGGATTGGATTTTTGGACATCAAAAAAGGACACATTCTTCTTCAAAAGTAAGCGAAAAACATTTTATATCCTGCTGTTGGTCGTTTATAAGCTGTTTTAATGTAACTGCTTTGAAAAAAAGTAAGGATTTATTCAATTTTATTGTGTTTTGGCTGTGGCTGCATGAGGTCCAGCTTTTATTCATTTAGATGATTATTGATAATTTTCTGGATTTTAATCATGCTGGGAGTAAATCTAAACTGTAGAATTTGATTCCTGTGGTTAATATCTTTCATTTGAACCCTTAGTAAAGTCATTGTGTTGAACCGTTTAGATTATAGTCTTTGGATGTTGTACAGCTTTTAGAAAAATGAATGAATAAATAAAGTCTAAAGTAGTAATTTTTTACGGTGGCCTGGAGGTGCAAAACAACATTACAAAATCTGAAACACTTTTACATTTCAGAAAACAAATTTACATTTTAGAAAACAAATTTACATTTCACAAAACAAAATTACATTTTAGAAAACAAAAATACATTTCAGAAAACAAAAATTACATTTCAGAAAACAAAAATACATTTCACAAAACCGGAAAAGGAGGGACTATAACTCCGAAGCTGACCCGAGAGTGATCACGGAGTGCCCAGATTGACCCAAGATGGACAGAAATCGTGCGGCTTTTGAGATGTCCCCTGTGCCTCTGTCTCTTCTGTGTGCTCTGTGTCTATTAAAAACTCTAAAGACCGACCACAAGAAAAACAAAACCTCGAGAATGAACTAATGTGGGTACCACAAAACGGACAAAAAGCCGCACGATTCCCGTCCATCTTAGGTCAATCTGGGCACTCCGTGATCACTTCCGGGTCAGCTTCGGAGTTACAGTCCCTCCCTTTGCAGTTAGGTTTGTGAAATGTAAATTTGTTTTCTAAAATGTAAATTTGTTTTCTGAAATGTATTTTTGTTTTGTGAAATTTAAATTTGTTTTGTGCAATGTAATTTTGTTTTCTGAAATGTAATTTTGTTTTCTGAAATGTAATTTTATTTTCTGAAATGTAATTTTATTTTCTGAAATGTAAATTTGTTTTCTAAAATGCAAATTTGTTTTGTGAAATGTAATATTGTTTTGTGAAATGTAAATTTGTTTTCTGAAATGTAAAAGTGTTTCAGATTTTGCAATGTTGTTTTGCACCTCCAGGCCACCGTAATTTTTTTATGTTGTTGCCAAATTTTAACTGGTGACAGTTAGGAAATTAATACTGTAGTCTCATACATTTTTTTTACAATATCTCAATTTTTTCATGTGCAGCAACATAAATAAAAAATTAAAATAAAGTGAGAAAAAATTCTTTGATTTTTTGTGTATTTTAACCTCAATAACTTACTAGTTACAATTACAGTAATTGTGACTGCTGCAGTAAAAGGAAAAAGAAACAGATTACTTTTTAAATAGAGACCAAGCTTTTGAATTGACTCCAAAGGGTTCGAAAACAGTGTTTAATTTCACTTTAGGCGTCTTAAGTAGGGATGCAAACAATTAATCGACTTACGATTAATTGTTGAATGGTCTAATGGTTTATTAGATTAAAATTCCTTCCATTCGATTAATTGAAAACATTCCCCTTATTTCAGTGTAGTTTTGACTTCATCCAGCAGAGGGCGCTGCTGCTCTCAGCCTGACCTAACTCTACCTCGGCCTTAGCATAGAGCAGCTTCGATGGGCAGCGTCATAATTAATGTGTGAATCTTGTTTAGTATTATTTGCGACACAACAATGATAATGGTGTACACCAAACTCTTAGGAAAAGTACCGAAGGCTGTACCGGACTATCCAGCAGTATGATGCTTAAAACAAGAGAGCAGGACGACTGAACGGTAAGCTAACTGTGGCTAACATTAGCTTCTTCTTGTTGAGTTTAACTCGTGTGAAAGAAAACATTTCTCCTTTCATTCAGTCAGTATTAATACAGCTGGCACAATGAATTAATACTGTAGGTTTTTTTTAATTTAGCATATAAAAAATTAGCCCTTCATATCAGACCCTTGATTCAAGAGAAATGTCAGGTTTTTAGGAAAATGGCCGCTTATCATTAGTCAATCGATAAGATAAATCAACTTTAGATTAATCCATTAATCAATAACTTGCATCACTAGTTTTAAGGAATTTTAAGCGTTTCAGGCTGAACATTAACATCTTAATTCCTGATGTTAAAAAGATTTGCTGTTTCAAGATGTAGTTTTTGCAGCAAAGTTCAGGTTCAACACAGTTTATAACAAAGAGATCATTAATTTTGGGGCTTTTCTAGACACTCAGTGGCTCATCATGAGCATTATTTATTTATTTTTACATGTGTTGGCATGTTTATATTTGGTGCAGTTGCTTTTGTTCTGCTTCACTGCACACATTATCAGATTTACTCAAAGCCCACAATAATTTGGCCACAAAAATAAAATCAAAATTTTTGTCTTTGTAAAGGTAAAGACTATAAAACAATCAAATGATGTAATATGTTAAAAATCTTTCAACTGTACACAAAAAAAGAAATAAATGTTGACATTTTAATGTAGTTTATGACAACTGAATGTTTTCTAGCTGTTTAACAACTGTTGGGGCAAAGCTGAGTGTTTAAAACACGACAGCTGAGTGAAGTGAGGCAGCTGGAACGCTGCTTCTCCAAACCTGAGACTGAAAATCAGGTTGTCTGTCCATTTGATTGCTGTCACTGCGATGAACCCCTGTTATGATGCACCATGTGTGTCATCATGCTCTACCTTTCACTCCTGCCTGCAGCAGTTTGGACCACATCTCACTGCAAAGGTGCCAAGCTAAATTCTAAAATACCCTTCAGGACACGAGGGCACGTATAAAAGAAGCTAATCCAAAACGCCACTGGAAGCTGAGATTTGACACTCAGAGGCAATTTATTGTCTTTGAAAAATAAATATTTTATAAAGAGAATTAAAAAACCTGGAACATTCCAAAGATACAACCACATTCTTTTTTTTTTTTTGCTGTCACCGGAATAGTATTTGGGGCAGCTCAGTGGACCCAAATTATACTAATCATCAGCACTGTCTCTCCTGCTAAAAGCAGTGTTTGGAAAATTGCTTTAATTGTATAAAAGTGCAGAATGAGGCCCTTCAGTTGCAGCACTGATTGCTGCAGAAATCTTGCCAGAAACAAGTCAAATTGATCTCTGTCCTTTGGGTCAAAATTGTGAAAAAACAAAAAAACACATTTTTCCTTCTGGTTTTATAGTATTCCTTTCAATTGGACAATTTAAAGTCCACTAACCTCTAACTGACAAACTATAACATCAACAGGTTTGTGTCAGCACCATTCTTCAGCTCAAAGGAGACGAAGACGTGTGACGCAGACTGAGTGACAGTTGGCTCTGTGATTAGCTGTTAGCCGTTAGCTTCAGCTAGTTTATTTTACATGCTTTTTACAATATCAAATATACAGCATCATTTATAAGTTGTAACATTTAAAATAAATAAAAGTAACAATAGGATTTTATATTTGCATACATGGAACTGACAACCTTTTCACTTGAAATAAACTGTTGCACATTCCTTGGAGTATCAACACTAGTATTGATACTGGTGTTAATATTGATCCCAAGTATCGCTGGAGTTTGTTTCACTTGTAGAACTGCTAAGATTGGGCCAAATACCAATCAGATATCGTATCGGTGCTGATAAAGGTATTAAAATCGGGACACCACTAGTATCTGTGATACTATCTTTTCATATATCGATATCAATATTCTCAAGATCGCCCACCTCTAAAATGAAAACTAACATTTAATAAAAGCTGCGCAGAGTAAAACAAGTTTTTGTAAATGCTACAAAAATTGCACTTTGTAAACTAAATTAATACGTGAAAAAACTGTGCTGCCTAAAACAAATCACCATGAAGACAGAAAAATGTTTTAAAACCATAACTTACAATTTGCCACAATCAACAGAGAAAAATAAAGTAAAATATAGTTTAAACAGAGGCGCTGGGTTTCATCTCAGCGCTCTTTGGAAACAAAAACGATAGAATTTTTATTCACCGAAACCGGTCTGTTCTGAATACAACTTCAGATCTCCAGCTGTGTTTGTATTCATATCAACAAGGCCACATTGTTCTCAAACAACAAAGAGACGCTTTTAACTGTAAAATTATCCCAGGTTTAAAAATTCAATTCCAATTTCCTCCATCTTTGTTTCCTGTGACCGACGCCAGCTGCCTGTAAGTCTGAATGACAGTAATGCTCCCACCTTCACCTTCAGTCACAGCTCTCCTGTTGAACGGTAAGAGAATGGAGATTCAGCTTTTTGCATTGATGAGCCGCAGACAGTGGGAGGATAAATGGAAACACATTGTGTGATCTCAACAGAGAGGATTATTAATGATGATAGCCTTTTTTGTTAATAGTTGTGAGTTATTGTTACACATACAGAAAAATTGGATGTGGATTTGCACAAAGTGCAACATACTGAATGTTTTATAACACGTTTTATCATTCTGAATTAAACATTAAACTTCCTGAGTTGCTTAAAAAAGAAAGTTGAGAAGCAAAGAAAAGATGTCAGGAGATAATGGATCACAGTTAATTTATGCAACACTTTACAAACATCTAAAATCAGCCTTCAGTTTGAATATTTAGCTTCCAAGAAGCCAGGTTCTTCTGAGGTGATCTTTATCAATAGTTTCTCTAGATTCTTTGTGGTTTTTCAAAAAAAAAAGAAGAATTTTTGGGACTTGAAGCTCCTCATCACTAGAGTTCTGGATCCAGAAATACAACAAAGCCAGCTCCTGTGAACACTTGATCTACTGATATACATGAGGTTGGGCGATATTGGCAAAAGAATTTATCACGATTAATTGTGGTTAGCCGATAACGATTAATCCCCTGGAGTCCCTGGACGCCTGCATGTCCTATTCACACGACCAATTTAAATCACTCTAGTGGAAAAAATTTGCTCTCTGTAAAAATCTGTTCCAAATTGCGTCAAAAGTACAGATTCAGGTTTTACACCAGTTTTTAAATTGTGTTGATAGGCCAAGTAAAACCGAAGTTATGATAAGTAAATTACAGAACTTTAAAAAAAAATGTTATATTTGAAGTGCAGAGGAGCACCGAGCGGACTAATCGGGAAATCTCCCGTCAGTCTGCCTGGTGGCATTAATCATATTAATCAAGTGCCGAAAAAAAATCGGTAAAATTTTTTATGATGATTAATTGCACACGATACAATTTTGCCCAACCATAGATATAACACATGTCGATGGCCACAAATTTACATTTTGTTCCTTTTTTTTTTAGCTGAATGTATGTAAATTACAAAAGATAACTTAACAAACATAAAGAATATTTTTTGAACCAAAGCAGTGATTCTCAAAGAGTCATCAAGGTCATAGCTACAGAATTGATACAAGTTATGCTAGCTTTACAAAAAAAGTTTTAAAAAGTTCCTCATTTGTGTTGATCTAGATTTTGGATTTTCGTTACGGTTGTGTGATGATAGGATCCAGAATGCAGGCAGATTTTTGGAGATTGAAACATAAACATATTTATTTAACAAAATATAAGAGATCATAATAAACAAACTGATCTTGACCGTTAGTGGTGGAAACAGATCTCCATAAAGTTTGTGTCACACGTCTTCATCTCCTTGGAGCTGATGACTGGTGCTAACACAAACCTGTTGATGTTAGTCAGCTGTTAGTGGACTTAAACTTGGCAAAACCTAATTTAGCAGAAGATAACTGGTCCGCTAACAGTTTTCAAAGTTAGTGAAAAAAGCTAATCCGCTAAAGGAAAAAATAGTTTCGCTGTTAGCTGATTAGCATAATCAAGTCCACCACTGCTGACATTTGAGGTTAACAGTTAGCTTTGAAGCTCAAGCTGAAATGATCTGCAGCATGACCCCTAGAAAAAGCAGAATAAAAACCCCAAACACTTCTCTGCTCTTTGTGCAGATTCACTTTTCTCTGTAGCCGCTCTCTGCCTCGTTTGTTCACATTCAGAAGTGGAGTCGTGCAGAGAGAGACTGGAGTCGGACTCAGACTTAGAGGAGGAAGCTGCGAGGTCCAGTAAAAGGCTGCGAGTGGCGGTCAATCAGCTGCTGCAGAGACACGATCTGCAGCTCGAGAAGACGAACGACTGATGTGACAGTCGGGATGAATGAAGGCTGCGTTTATGTGACTGTGGGGGTGAGGTTTTAGAGAGGACAGCCGGATCTGATGGTGCTGAAAGAGCCAACAGACACATTCGTTTGACATATCTCACAAACCATCTTCCTGTCTTTCTCAGGGCTACAGTTTAAAAAAAAATCTAATGTTCTTGTTTCCTTTTTGTGACATTTGGGGCTTTTGTTGAGATGGATTGACAGGAAATGATGTTGTAAAGCTATTTGAAGGTTAAAAGTTGACCGTTTACCATTTTACTTCTAGTTTGTAGCTCATCTTTAAGCATTAATGATTACAAGACAGTGAAACACTGCAATCTGGGTAATGGACTTTCTGAGAGCAGCTGTTGTTTCTTTCTATATTAAAAGCCTCATAACACAACAGGCTGCTTCTTTTCCCACATTAAGATAATGAAACACAACAACAGACCCCCCCCCCCCCTTTCTCAGATTGTTTCTTTGTTCACGTCTCCAATCTTACACATTAACTGTTGCTCTCATGAACAGTGAGCTGCATGTTACCTCGAAGCACGTTAAACTTTTATTAAAGCTCACCGTGGCATTAATTGAGTTTTCAAGGACTTTATAGTTATTTCATGCAGCAGATATGTGAGGTTCACGTCCTCGACTTTGGTATTTGGAGATTAAATCAAACTTGAACCACTCAAAGGAGGACTGAAGGTGAGATGATGTATGATATGCAAATCATGACATGAAGAGAGCTTCAGACGTGCAGCGTTCTGCTTTTAAACTGCAAGGGTCACTGCTGAAAAAACACCAACATGTTGGAAGAACAGCACAAGAAGAGTTATGCACAGAAAGTATGTTATTTATACAAAAACATAAACTAAACATAACTAGAGAAAAGACTGGACAGTTAAAATATTTTGAATTTAGGTTCTGTGATCCATATGAACAGTGGTAGGAAAGCTAAGCTAATAATCTAACAGATAATAGAAGAGCTAAGCTAACTTTTTGCTTAGTATTTTTGCTAACTGTGAAAACTTAAGTTTTTTTTAGGGGGGAGGTATTGCTTGTTTTTATATTATGGGGTTTATTTTGTATAGTTTTGTACAGCACCTTGAGCTGCTTTTAGTATGAAGGGTGCGTTATAAATAAATAAAAACTTAAACTGAATCCCCTTCACACGCATGTTCTTTATGTGTGCGTGTAGCATCTTTAGCATTTTTAGATTCAACTGGGGTTTACCGTAACTGTGGATACCACACATGCTTATGTTTAAACAACAGACCTTGAGTTAGCGTTTAGCATTAGCTTCATTTCTTTTTTTTTAATACCTGTTTAGTGGTTTAGTGCTTGCAAAACTATTTTTTGCGTACAGAGTTGGCAGTTAGCACAGGAAACTTTTATGCTGCGTTCACACTGAACGCGATTTGAGCGTCAAAATCGCGTCTGAAGCTTGAAGTTGGACGCTTGTACACTTTGAGGTCAGACGCGTGTCCAAATTGCTCTTGAGGCGCTTGACGCGCGTCAA
>JARVJO010000165.1:12197217-12219898 GCA_031762555.1 Cynodonichthys magdalenae | reverse complement strand
AAATCACAACCTTTGCATGAAAAGTGGCGTATGCAAGTTTCTGGGCTTGTTTTGTGCGTACGCAAGCTTTATAAATCCGACCCCTGGTCCTGACCAGGCTTAGCGTAGAGCTTATTTAATCTTATAAGCAGTATACAGTCACTTTACTGTAAAAACTGTTCATCTAATTAAGTTTTACAATCTTATATCAATTAAAATGTATTTTTGATCTTGTTTTAAGACCATTATACTAAGCAAGATCAGAATATGTTGGAATAATAATTTTGTTGGCCTGAAAAGTTTTCATTTCAAGAAGTCTTACCAAGTGCAACTTTCAAACTGCAGATTAGTAATTATTAATTTAGTTTGAAAAGATTCAGAGTATAATCTAGTATTTTTAGATTGCTAATTTTTGCAGTGTTTGATCAGAAATCAGTGTTTCATACAATTATTAAATTTATTTTTAATAAAAATTACATAATAAATATATTTATTTATTTATCAGATTGTTTGTGAAAAAGAATAATTTAAAAAAGACTTAACCTCTGACGCACAAGAACTGGAGCACCCCATTTAGCGCTGGGCTCTGCGAAATCTGTGATTCACCTAATGGGTCTAGTAAGCAAACCGTGAACATGCATTAATCCTAAAGGATTTACAGCTGGCTTGAATGAACCGCCCAATTAAGGTGCGGCTTGGTGTTAGAGAAACAGATTACAGCTGTTTAGAAGTTGACGGCTCATTCAAGCTCAGCTTAGAGCTCATATCCTGGATTTATAAATCTGACTTTTGTGAAATGAGCTCCTGGTGCTGCCAATCAGGTGCAGCTATAAGATTTATTGCCAACAAGCATTGCTACAACAAAGAAATAATCTACCAAAAACATATTTCTTTACTTTTTGTGCTAAGTTTATATAAATGCTAAACCAAACTATCAAAAACTGTGAGGCCGTTTCTTTTTTTTTCTCACCGAATTCCAAAAATGGATACGGCCTAGCTGCCAGGGCGACAACAGAGCTATCAAAGTGTGCTGTGAACTCCCAGCGCAGATCTTCCAGGAAGCAGAAGGCTTTAGCAACAGGGAGGCTGTAGTGGCACACACTCATGTAGGATACACCTTCTGAGGAGGTGAAGCTGAACAGGTGAGACAGGACAAGTTTAGTAAACATACAGGCAGTTTCTGCCTTCATCATAAAACTAAACATGCACCGACTTGTACTTGTGTCTTTCGGCAAAGAAAGAGGACAAAACGTGGCTTTTTACGTTTTGCGAGTGCTTACTATATGTGGAGCTGCTGGCCCTTAAAGGAGCCCCGGTCAGGCAAGCTAACCAGTGACTTGCTAATGGTTCTGAGCTGCTGCTTCCTCTCCTGCAGCTCTCGGTTGTGTTCAAAGTCAGTGGATGCTGACAGGGGGAGTCCATCCCTGACCCGCACTACAAATGCAAACAGGATCAGAGACATGATCCACAGGCTCCATGAAGGACACACAGCCTGCATGAGGAATGAGAGCAAAATGAGATAAACAGAATTAGTGCTTTAAAAAACACATTCAGGCGGATTTTTACACAGCAATTATGAAATAATGCATGTTTGAAATAGTTTATAGGAATTAATGATATTGTGTTTTAGTTTGTGGTGCTGTTTAGCTATACTGCATTAAACTGACATGTGTTTTCAGTACATTACCTGTAAATGTATATATGATTAAATATATTCTTAAGGGAAAAAACTTTTATGTGCCAAATACAGGTATTTCCATTTATTATAGGCGGAAATTTTCCAAAACTTATTTTAAACAGACAATTTGAGTAATAAACATCTAGTAAACTGAAATAAACAAACAAAAGTTTAATTACTACTTTACCTCATCATAATTACGGAGTTCATGATCATGCTGCACGTTTACAAGCTAAAGCAAGTTAGCTAAATGTAGCATTATATCAAATAAGTACACAAGTCGAAGAAAGCCAGCCTCAAATATGCAAAGTAATACAGCGAATGGTTATTAACTTAACTAAAGAATCTATTTACAAATCTATTAAAAATATACACAAATTTGACGATATTTTTAAATTGTCATGCGAGCTAACTTGAATTTAGCTTCTCGCCCTGAGGAACAACAACAAATCTTCTACGGAGCGGCAGGAGGGACAAATTTCCCTGAACGTCAGCGTCTTAGAAGGAAGTTAGCTGAAGCTAACAGCTCGACCGCCGTCAGTGACTAGCTTTTATTTCCCCGGCTAGCTACTGTAAGTTGGTAAGTTATAAAACTTTTAGAACATGCAATGAGAGTGTTAAGCGTACGGTAAAAACTAAATGTTTTGTTATTTTCTTCTGGAAATGGAACGTGAGCTGGTTTGCTCACTTTAGCTAGCTGTTAGTTGTTAGCTTTGGATCGGTGGATGTCTGCTGTGTTATCCAAGCAGGTTACGTGGGGGAAATAGTTTTACTTACTTCAACTAAAAAGGTTTGGATTCAAAGTTGCCTGTATGTGGTAATAAGTTATCTTACTTTGAAATTATACCACTTTGGGTATTAAATATTGATAATAAAAACAGCTTTCTTTATAGGTTTGAGGGATTTTGTCTTGGAAAAAATGTCTGCATGAAACTCAGCTTAATTTAGTGAATAGATAAAAGTTACAGTCTTAAATTAAATTGGTAACATGGAGCAGGTTTTATACATGGCACATGCAGACCTGTTTTTTTTATTTGTTTTTAATTTTTTTGTTTGTTTTTTCTAGTATGTGGTAGAAGGAAAAAGTGAGGATCGAGCTAAATTTACTGCAATTTATTTTTAGTTCATAGTGTTTTAAACCATCATTTACTCGAGCAGTAAATCAACACTTGACTAATACCTCTTTGTATTCATCTTCTTAGAACCTATAAATAATTTTGAGCTGCTTTTAAGTTGTAATTAAATGGGCAGTCATTGTTTTACAAGTTCATAGCACACTGTAGATAAGATTTTCTTTCATGTTCCGTATATTATTCATATATTTAGCTCTGCTCCCAATCAGTCTTTATGCATAAAGATTTTGTTTAGTTTACAGTGCAAGCCTGATATTACCCCGGCCAGGCAGGAGAAAAAGTAGTTTCTACCAACTGCATATGATTTAGACAAGATTTCAATCATTTAGTTACTTTCCACTGTGTTCATGTTAATGATATACATTACCTGAAATGACTGAAATATCAAATTATCGATACTTTGATTTTAGAATCCCTTTTCAAGCATAAAGTCCTGGCATTGGTAGATATTTCAGTATCAATCAGCACACCAGTGGTTGGTATATTGGTAGAAGGATGTTAGAGATGCAGCTGCCAGGATAAAACAAAGAGGAGAAATATGGATGAGGTCAGTGAGGACATGGAGGTAGCTGGAGTGAGGACGACTCTGTGGTGACCTCTGAACACGGAACAGCTGAAAGAAAAAATTATAGCTGAGAAGTTGGTCAGTGTTACTAAATTAACTCTCTTTACTCAGATTAGATAAGTACAAAAATGGGTCAACACTATCTGAAGTTTTTATATTCCTCTTGTTAGACAAGTCTCAGTAGACATCTGATATTAAAAGCTTAAACAAGCTGTGATGTATTCAAACATAACCTCACAGTCTGCTCTCTTTCCCCCTCCCATCAATCTTTTCCAGTTTTTTTTTGTTTTCTCCTCTTCATCATTTGTCTTCTCAACATCTTGAATCTTTTAGGTGTTAAACTGACAAAAACAAGCGTTCGTTAAGTCCGGTTACAGTGATTTTTAGTTTCTCAGCATTCTTGTTTTGTACATTTCTGTTTATATTTTAGGTCACCTGGACATTGATCACAATGGGAGTAAAAGACTGCCCTCAGTGTTACTTTGATGTGGAGCTCAACCGGGAGCCAGGTAAGAGTGTTCTCTGTTGTGTTTAAAGGTTGGATGATTACTAAAGTCATGTAGTCAGCAGGACTTTCAACTAACATTCTTTAAAAATAAGTTTTAATCCATATGTTTTGTTTTTGTGTGTCCTCTGAGCTTTTATGCTACAAAATGAAAGTGGAACACCCGGTAGTACTTTGGCTTGATAGACTGGTTTGGTTTCAGCAAAATCTGTACTAAACTGCTGTAGTCCTCTTGGTGTAATATTATAATTTATCTTCTTTGTTTATTTAAAAAGTAAGATTGGAAAAAAAAAATCCAGTTATGAGAAACTGATGTGAATTTAGTTTTGTTAACTTTTTTGTTTTTTTGTAGTTGGGCGCATCGTCTTTCAGCTTTTCTCAGATATTTGTCCCAGGACAAGCAAAAACTTTCTCTGTTTGTGTACTGGTAAGTAATGTTTACTTCCAGGGTGTACATTTACCACATTACCTGTTTTGTATTCAAACATTTTGAAGTGAAAAATATTAAAAACTTTAAGAAAAAGTGCTTGCTATTTGAAAAGTACACCTTAACACCTATCGCCGTTATTATTGGTAGAAGCAAAAACTCTCTGAATGTTTACTAGTAAACAAGCTGCGGTTATTTACTACACTGAGATAAATAAAGATGTGGAATTCATTAATTCATTCATTATGAACCGGAGCAGCCGACTGGTGTTGCTGGAAAATGGGCAGCAGATTGATGCTCCATCATTTTCCCACTCCTTCCCCTCTGGGTAACGTGTTGCTGACTGAGCTAAAAGTTGGCCCAGTTTTTAAGTTCAAAAGTGCAAACACACAAACACCATCAAATGGAGGTTTAATACACCATTTGAGCAGTTTTGTTGTGACGTTCCCACGCTCTTTAATGTGTTATTTTAGAACGGGATAATCTTACAGCAAGATGTAATCAAACCTTCAGTCAGTGAAGGAAAAGATTAGCAACTTAAGCTTCTCATTAGGACAAGTAGAGTTATTCTGTCTGAAAGCAACCCAAAGAAAAGTAGAATCCAGAAAGCCATGGTTTATTTGATAATATTCTGTCCCCAATCCAGCAGAAGTAATAATGATTAATTCAGCAAAGAACAGTTAACTATGGGGCTCTTTCACATTTCTGGCCGCCTTGGTGGGATTTCTAAAAAAATGAAAACCTGGTGCAACTTTGTCCCACAAAGCGAGGTAGTAGAAGCATAAAGACAAACCGTTTTATGAAGAGCCTAATATGTGGGATAAAAATATTTTTCTTTCTGTGGTTTTGGTTTATTTTGTTCACATAAACTCTGTAACAGATGAGTGTTTCTGTAAAAACCCAAAGGCATCGTGTAAACTCAGAACTTATCGTTTTCTTTATTTTTCGTGTGATTGCAGGTGAAAAGGGAACAGGGAAAAACACAGGGAAAAAGCTGTGCTACAAAGGCTCCACTTTTCACAGAGTTGTGAAAAACTTCATGATACAAGGAGGCGACTTCACAGAAGGTAAAAACACTTCCGTTATACAAGAGAGCCAAAATTCAAAACTTGGTTCAAGCCAGCCAGTTTTTGTCAATATTTACAGAAATAATAAAAAATCATCATTTTATAGAAATACAAATGTTTTTTAAATTATGTTTTATGTAGCATTTAGAGCAAGCATAACCTAATGGATAAAGATAAAAAGATGTCATGTTGAAAGATGCATCTTTAGCACTAATTTTTTATGCTTTACTGGTTATTTCTTAGAAATACATTTTAGCACAATCCAGCAAGAGTTTAAAAACAGAATACTCTCATTAAAAATCTTAAAATAATAAGAAAATACAAAAAGAAATTAAGTCAATTTTTTTTTCACACCAAAATCAAAGACTACAGAAAAATTCGAACTTAATTTTATTGATTTAATGTTGTCCATTTTTCATGATAAGAATGCACAAAATCCAAGGACAAAAAGAGGAACCAGAAAACTATTTCACTTTTAAAGTGTTTGGGACCTGGTAAAATGTAAACAAGTGACAGATTTGGCCCGCAGGCCTTCAGTTTGACACGTGTTTTACGGCTAATAGCATTCAGATCGTTAAGTTAAAATCAAAAATGAGAAAAATAAAGGATTTAAACTGTTAATATCATCAAAGTATGATTGTCCTACATTTTAATGAGATGTCACTTTTCTTTGTTGTTGTAAAAGTTTTAAAGATAATTATGGTTTCTTCTAAAATATGGTTTTAATTTGATAATGTTTGCAGGAAATGGAAGAGGAGGAGAATCCATATATGGCGGCTACTTTGAAGGTATTTGAAACATTGATTTATTTAATAAGCAGCCTAAGTAAAAGTCATAAATGTGTATAAGTACAACATTATGAGCGTAATGCTGCATGTGCTTTTATTTAAATCAATATCTGCTGATTGTATTTAGTTTTTGTGTGTATGTGTGACGTAATTTACCTGTTTACTTTATTAAATCAGCATGGGAAAGAGCCTTTCTCCTAACTGAAAGCTAAAACTTTCAACATATTCTCTTATTTGTAGAGTGGTCTTTTGCAAAATGAGCAGGTAAGAGTACACAGCTCAGTAACACCTTGCCAACATCGTTCCCACCACCTGTCTTAACAACAAGGCAGCTCGTGTTCTGAAAGCTTCACTGAGTCTAAATGTCCCTGAAAATGATGAGAAAAATAACAGAGTTGAAGTTCTGTACCGCTAATGTCCTTTCAAAGAAATAAATGTCTGAATAATTTCACATTTTTGTGTTTAAAACTTGTTGCAAATGCTTTCACAATTTATATACATATTTATATTATCCATGAGTATTTTTACAATTTCTATTTGTTTCATATTTGTTGAAGATATGTTAGAAAGTCAGAACTGGTTTAAAATAAATATTTATTTTTATAGATTTCACTGAATCCCTGACATTATTCTGACTATTCAGTCTTGGTCCTGGAGGGTCATTATCCTGCAGGTTTTACTTGTTTCTCTGCTCCAACTCACCTGACTTGAATGAATGGGTGATGAATCGGCTTCAGCAGAACCTGAAGAGGTATTTCAGTCACTGAATCAGGCGAGTTGGAGCAGAGAAATAAGTAGAACATGCAGGATAATGGTCCTCCAGGACCAGGATTGGACCCCCCTGGTTCAGAGGAGCTGTGTGAGAATGCAGCGGTTTCTGTTGGTCCAGATTGAACAGATGTATCAAGTTACAGGGGACTTCTTAAAATCTAACTTTAACTATTTTGTGGACGAAGCACTGAAGTCCCACCTGTCCAAACTGAACCGAGTTTTTTCCAGAGGTGAAACACTCCTCTGCACTTTCTCCTGTTCTGCTCCACATGTTCATGTTTTCCAGTGACTGCTGTTAATAAAACACCTGTTTTACTCTATAGCTTCAATAACATCTTTCCAAAGCAGCAGGTCTCCAGTTTTTAAAAATCTTTCAGACATAAACGTTTGTCAGTCCTCCCTGTTCTGGTTAGGATCGTATCCTGGCCTCTCTGGGGGGTGTTTGCATGGATGGATATAGTTTTGGTGCCCAGTCCTGGTCTTTGGGGGACCATTACTCTGCATGTTTTCATATTTTACAATATTAGATTTAAACACCTTAAACTACAGAAAGGACCTTGAGGACAATGTTTCCATATTAAATCAGCAGGTTTTATGGAACCTATAGGGTGAGAGTATAATCAGACGTGTTCTAATGAAGGAGCACGCTCTTAAACTTTGACTTTTATTTTTTTGTATCTGACAGATGAGAATTTCATTCTCAAACACGACAGACCCTTCCTGTTGTCGATGGCCAATCGTGGGAAGAACACCAACGGTTCTCAGTTTTTTATGTGAGTAACCACGGCTCTGAATAAACACGTTTTCCTGGTTTTAGTTTTCTGCTTTAAGTTTTTTCCTCCTCTGTAGTGAACCTGCAGAGTCGATCCTCTCTCTCTCTCTCTCTCTCTCTCTCTCTCTCTCTCTCTCTCTCTCTCTCTCTCTGTGTCTCTCTCTCTCTCTCTCTCTCTGTGTCTCTCTCTCTCTCTGTGTGTCTCTCTCTCTCTCTCTTCAGTTAGCTTTCAAAGAACAGAGAAACATTGGATTCTTTCTTTTTTTACCCACACATGTATTACATTTTTTCTCTTGCCGTTTTTGTGTAAAATTTACAGAAACTCTAGCATCCTGCTCCTCCAAGGTAATGTGTCTCCAAGGCTGTGTTTCTCTCTCTCCTGACTGTATTTTTCATGTAGTTCTTAATATTTACATTCTGCACAGTAAAGTGTTTCCTTTTGTTTGAAATGTCTGACAATTTCACAAATGGCTGAAGTCAAAAATATCACCATGAATTTTTATTTATTTTATTGATAAGAAGACTTAAACGATGAAGAATACATTTGTAGATGGACTTTTATTCATTGTAAGGGTTGATAAGATCACATCAAAACACAATCTGGTCATGTTACTCTCTCTTAATTTGTATTATTTTTAAAATGGAAAGGTTTGATTTAAAATCAAACCTAAAATAAATCAAGGTTGGTTTGTTTTGTCACTTTTTTTTAAAGATTTTTCAAAAAATCTGTAGCATCCTTGTGTTGTCTGTGTTCGTTTTTTTGTTCTAATTTTCCACTTATTTTATTTTTCATGACTCCACCTCTGTCACTGGGTGATTCCTGGTTTGGTTTACCGGATGTTTTGCAAACAGCACAACAAAGATGGCACCTCATCTTGATGGGTAAGTTTATTTATCTTCATTATCAGTTACTATGTTTAATGTTTTTGTGTGGTCGCTCACATAATTTAAATGTGATCTCTGTCAGACTCCAGTGAGCTCTCCACGACTTCGAAGCAAATATAAATGCTGCACATGTTAACATGAGTGGATCGACTGAATTGTTGTGCAATCAGGATGATTAAATTAATATCTGCTGTGATTGTTTAGGCCAAGACTTCTTGTCTACTCAGATGCAGAATTTCACTTCTGGAACGAGAGCGACGTCTGAACATAAAAATTAACTAAAGTTTTCATCCCATCTTGCTAGTAGGGGTGTAAATCACCAGCTATAATATTGTATTGATTTGTTTGGTTGACGATACGATCACAAAGTGATTAAATTCAATCCACAAGTCTGCGATCTATATACAGCATGAATCCACATCGGGCATATGCCGACAATATGGATCGATGTTTTCTTTTTGCCACTTTGTAATTGAATCATTATTAATTGAATTGATGTAGGTTGATTTATTGTTACACCCTTATTTGTTAGTATCGATACGATCCAACACTGTAAACCACCGTTAGCATCACATGTTGGAAATCCTCAGTCATCCAGAACAAAACTAGAAAGTTTAAAAAAGATGAAGCAACTGGACTTTTGTTCTGAAGCTGAAGATGAGTTTTAGGCTTTAAGCTGCAAGACGTCCATATAGATCACATCAATTTCTGGATCGATCCAAATACCCCGACCTCCATGATTTAATCGATCCAAGTCATAATAAAGACATTAACCTCGAGTCATTCTGTTTAAATCTTGTAGCTCCATACGTCTTCAGCAGAACTAAATTATTTATGGATTATACCAATTTGTAATTTAATTGGAATATGTCACAGAAAATTGAGCAGACTTGTTAAAGAAATTAGCAGAATTTGTCTCCTTTAAGATGTTTACTTCATATATGTCACAATAAGCTATAAATGACGTGTCTCAGTCTTAAAGGTTCAGTCAGACCTTCAGCATTTTTACCTTAAAAACATACAAACATCAGCTTTAAAGAAATGATTTGAATTAAAATCGGTCGGTTAATCTGTTTTTCTGCGCAGCGTCGACGTCGTCTTCGGACACGTCATCTCTGGTTTTGAGGTGATAAAGAAGATCGAGGGGCTGAAGACCGACTCGGCGAGCAGACCCTACGCTGACGTCCGAGTGGTGGACTGTGGACAACTGATCACCAAGTCCGCCAACGATGGTAGGTCCAGCGTGGGCCTGTTTTTCTTTCTGTCTCCCCACCTGTTGCCTCATTATATAAACCACTCTGTAGATGTTTTTATTCACGTTCCACATCTTATAACAACTGACAACTTGTAATTATCGTACTTTTCTGGGATTTGAAGAGAAGACACAAACCTGGCTCCCCTTCAGTAGACCTGCAGTCTTTAGTGAGGGATACCTTTGAGTGTAGTTGGATAATTGTGTCAAAGGTGACCGTTTGAGCGGGAGAATTTCCCCCGCTCGCTTTGATACAGGTCATGTAACGTGAGCTTCTCCTTAATGGAGATTAACGAGGCCATCTTTGTCGGCCCACCTTACCCCTCCTGACATTGTGAACGTTCCAGTTTCACTCCTGCCGAACATCAGTTTCTGTAATTCTGTATGTTTTTGTCTCGTTTACGTCCATTCTGTTGTCGTTTTGCTTTCAGTGCTCGAAGGCAAGAGGAAACGAGCCTCCCTGAACTCAAACGACTCGTCCTCCCGCTCGTCGGCCGAGTCCGAAGTCGAACCGGAACAAAATCTCAAACAACACAAGAACAAAAAATGTGTGAAAGTTAAACAGACTAAAAAGAAAAGGAAAGTGGGGAAGAAAAAGATGAATATTCTTCCTTCTGAACAAAGGTATACGTTTAATTTTTTTTCACATTTTACAGTTTATCCTGTAAAAACTCACTGATCTAATGTGTCGTTGCAGCCCCCCTGCAGGGAAAGAGACCGGGCAGAAGGAAGAAGAGAAGGAGCCAGGTGGGAGGAGGGAGAAGCCCGTCGTTCGGCCGGAGGAAATCCCTCCTGTGCCGGAGAACCGCTTCCTGCTGCGACGGGACATCGTGCCCGCCCAGGAAGTTAACGCAGAAGTGTCCGTAATTAAAGATACAATCACGTACTGTACCCACCAAACAGTTTACACTTTAATTACCATAATTAATTGGTGAAATTTGACCTGACCTCTCAACTTATTCCTATATTTTTAGTCTAGAGAAAGAAGAAATTATCCTGTCAGCTGACCAGAAACCAGCTGTGTCCAAGTCTGGACGCAAAATCCGAGGCAGAGGAACGATTGTACGCTCGCTCATCAAATAAAATCGAGTTGTTTATTTTTTTTGCAAATGTGCAAAACTGAGAGATTTTGTTTTTACTTATCAGAGATATCACACTCCCACAAGGTCCAAGTCCCGTTCTGCATCCGTCGAGGAGCGTGGAAGCAGTGAAACACCACCTCACTGGAAAGAAGAGATGAAGAGGACCAAAAATTATCATCCTCCAAGTGTGGAGAGGTGGAGCAAAGGAGACAAGTAGGAGTTTTAGTTCTTCTACTTTTTTTTTTTAATATCAGTTTTTCTTTTCGCTTCCTTCACGCTTGTTTCATCTCGACAGACTGAACGACCACTCCTCGAGCAGATGGGACGACAGAAGCAACTCGGCTCGGTCCCAGTCAGGAGAATGCTCCTCCGACCGCAGCTCAGAGAGGTCCAGCCTGCAGCGCCAGACCAAAAAGGAGAAGAAGAAGACCAAGCACAAGAAGAAGAGCAAGAAACGCAAACACGGCAAGAAGAAGAGCGTTAAGAACAAACCTCAGGAGCCGTACAAGTCAGAAGGTGAAAGGTCGGCGTCTTCAGACAGGAAGTCCCGAAGATCCCGCTCACTGACTTGTTCTCCTTCTAGTCTGCGTCATTCGTCGACCAGGAAGAGACAACGGTCCTCGCCGTCTTTCTCAAAGTCCAAATCCAGGTCCTACACAAGCAGCCGATCCAGGTCTCGAGGACGATACAGGTCCTACTCCAGGTCCAGGAGCCGATCCAGGTCGAGAAGTGGATCTTTATCCAGATCCAGATCTCCATCCTTCTCTCCGTCCCGATCAAGATCTAGGAACAGATCCAGATCTAAGTCCAGGTCCAGATCTAGATCCAGATCGACTTCTAGGTCTGAGCCAAGAAAAAGGAGTCTTACCAGGTCTCCAAAAAAGAGAAAAACCAGCAAACCCAAACCAGACGTGGTGGTGAACGTGACTGAGAAGCTCCCAGAGAACAAAATCACGGTTGTCCCCAAACTGTCAGCAGTCCCGGTACCTGAAAGGGTTCCTGTCATCCCGCTGAGCGACAGTCCGCCCCCCTCCCGCTGGAAACCGGGACAAAAACCCTGGAAGCCCTCCTATATTCATATCCAAGAAATTAAAGCCAAAGTAGCACCCAGCAAGCCCTCTGCTGTCGCACCGGCGGTGGAACTAGTCACAGAAAAAAAACTGATCACGCTGAAACCAGAAGACTCTCAGGACCACAAACCTGCACGCCGTTCCCGCAGCAGGTCGTCCAGAAGCAGGTCCTACAGCCGTTCTTACAGCCGATCCAGGAGCAGAAGCTCCAGCAGGTCCAGGTCTAGGTCCAGATCCTCTCACAGGTACAACAGCAGGTCATCGTCCCACAACAGGTCAGACTCTGAAAAGGACCAGAAGACGAGTAGCAACAAGAGGAACTCGTTAGAGAAGGAGTGGAAGGAGTACTACAGCTGTCTGAAGAGGGTACAGAACTTAGACAAGTACATTTCTCTCAGTAACAGCGGAGACGGCTTCTCAGCGCTGGCAAAGGGGACCGGCAGCGAGAGGACTCACGACGCCATCGCCTCTCTAGAGACAATAGAAGAAAGGGGCGACTCTCAGGAACCCGAGACAAAACGCTCCAACTCTCCGCAGGCGGAGAGACTCAACAGCTGGTCCGAATGCGACAGTGACGGCGAGCGGGTGAGCCGAAGCGACAGCGCTGCCCCGGCAAAAATGCAGAAACAAGACGTTCAGTCAAGCAAAGTTCCGGACAAAAAGATGTCCACTTCTACCGGCTGGAACTCAGACAGCGACTCTGAGAACGTAACAACCAGGACGGCGGCTATATCTGAGAAAGAGGAAGGAGAGGCCAGTTCCGAATCGGATTACGAGACTTTAAAGAAGACGTCCGATGCATCTTTAGCGTTTAAGATAGCAGCTGCTGCCGCCTCCTCTTCCTCCTCGGTTTCAGGTCGGTCAGACAAGAGTCCAAAGAAGGTCGTAGAGCCAGAGAAGCACAAGAGCAAGAAGAAAGCCAAACGGAAGCACAAACACAAGAGGAGGAGCGAAAACAAGACCAGTTCTCATCACGGCAAGGACAAGGCCAAGAAATCCAAGAGGAAACACCAGAAGCTGAGGGAGACGTTCCACTGGCAGCCTCCGCTAGAGTTCGAGGAGGAGGAGGAGGATGAAGCTAAAAGGGACAGACGCAGCCCTGCTGGAGCCGTTAAAGACGAATCTGGCAAAGAGGTGAGCCTGAAGGAAAATCCTCCCAAAGTCGAAGACAGAAGTCAGCAGAGATTAAAAGAAAGCGGCAACAAAAACGCCAAACACTCCGAGCGTTTGTCCAGCGGTGCAAACAGCGGTGCTCACTTACAGAAGGTCAAAGAGCAGGAGACGCTGGAGGACATGGACATCTGTACTCCGGAGCACGATGTGGACATCATCGAAACTCCTTTCACACGGGATCTTTACAAAAATGCTTCTGAAGTCGCCCTAAAATCTACCTCAGAGTCATCAGAACCAGCCAGAGAACTTCCTGTTTCCTCCACAGCTGCCGCCGGGCAGAAAGACGAAACAAACAGACCTGCAGTAAATTTCAAATGGAAGCCCCTGAAAGGAACAGCTGCAGCGCAGAATGCGAACCTTCCACCCGCCGCCGTGAATAACGCCCAACTTCAGCAGAGCCAGACGGCCAACCCGCATTTAGTCCGAATGGAGATCAAGAGCACGAGCCGGGTCCGACCGGGGTCCCTGTTCGATGAAGTCCGCAAGACTGCCCGGCTCAACCAGAGGCCCAGGAACCAGGAGAGTTCCAGTGAGGAGAGGTCTCCTTCCGTGGGGAAGACGAGGGCCGTGTCCCCGAAGACGTCCGGGTCCCTGCCGAGGAAGTCTCGCTCTGTTTCCAGTCACGAGTCGCACTCCAGAGGGTGGTCCCGCTCCTCCAGCAGGTCCAGAAGTCGATCCCGCAGCTACACCTACTCCTCCAGGTAGGAGGAGGACATAGAGCGTTGTTAAAATCCACGTTCGTCTCACCAACGTTTACTTTCAGTCACTTCTGTCGTTTGTCTGGTTTGAAGGAGCCGCAGCAGAAGTCGACGGAGACATCGGAGGAGACGGTCTCGTTCTCACAGCAGCACGTATCGGAACTACAGGAGTCACAGGTACGCTAACAATTCAAGGAGAGAGAATCGTCAAATGAAATTAGTGACATGTTCCCTGAAACTTCTTATTCTTTGTCTTTGAGTTTTGGGCTCATTTATTTACGACTTAACAAAACATCTTTATAATTAATCAGGACTTCCTCAAATCTTGTATGAAGTTCTTTTTTCTTTTTTTCTTCCCGTCAGTCGGACGTACAGCCGAAGTCCTTCGAGAAGCCGCTCCTATAATCGCCATCGAAGGTCAAGGTTTGTCAAGATTTTCACTCAATTAAAAAAAATATATTTTCTAATTACATGAAGGTTTACTAATAGTGTGTATTTATACATACCGTCTCTAGCCATCAAAAATATCAGATTATCACAAAATTTTCCTAAAAGCTTTAAACCAAGTGATGTAAAAACAATAGTAGAAGAATCCAGTGATCTTATAATTCCATGAGAATTAAAGCTAATTTTTAAATAAGTTTTTTTACAAAATAATTAATCTTAGAATATAAACATTTAAATATTAGATTTTTTAGGAACATTTTATCCTCTGTATATAACTTCTAGACCAAACTGAATCAAAAATGTTAATTTTTTTACATTGGTTACGTTGGTTCAGCTACTGTGATGGAACTTAGCTTTTAAACAACTTTTTCTTTTTTCTTCACTGCACCCGACCAAAGCCACGCCCTCTTAATTCACCACACCCGACCAAGCTACGCCTTCTTTCTTTACCATGAAATATAAGCCACACCCTGTTTCTTCACCACTCCAGACTAAAGCCACGTCCTCTTTCTTTACTACACCCAACCGAAGCTACACTCGCTTTCTTCACCATGACCAACAAGCCACGCCCTCTTTTCTTTCCAAAGCTACGCCTTCTTTCTTCACCATGAAAGACGAGCTACACCCTCTTTCTTCACCACTGCTAACTGAAGCCTCGCCCTCTTTGACTCTCATGACTGAGGACGAGACTCGAATCCTTCATTCTGTCCTGGCGTCACTCAGGAATAAGACGATTAATATCTGCACCATCGTTTATATTTGTCCTTGTTTGTAGATTTTGAATTCCATGTCACGCCTCAGATATCCAACAATGTCTCTGCAGGTCCGACTCCTACGATAGCTACTCCAGTCGGAGTGCGAGCAGAAGGCGAGGGCACCGACGGAGCGACAGCTACAGGAGCTCGGAGCGTCGATCCCGGTGAGTCTCTGAAAGACGACCTGTAGTGGTTCCACTGTAGCACAGTTCCACTAATCCACTAATAGCTTCTCATTTAGCGGATTAGCTTTTTGCTGACCTTGGAAACGGTTACCGGACCAATTAGCTACCACTAAATTATGTCAAACAGTATTTATAAAAATACAAACTCGATCACAGAAATGCTTTTATTCTGAAAGGAGTAAACTGGAACTATCACAAATTAGACAGAACTATAACTGGTTTGGATTGGCTGATTTGCAACAAATGATCCACCTTCAAATTATTGATGAAGACATGCAACAGCTATTTGAGTGGTTAGCGTTAGCTTCCACTATTTATTTACTTTTAGCAGTTTAGCGTTGGCAGAGCTGAGATTCTTGTTTAGCAGATTAGAGGTTAGTGAACCTAACTTTTTGGTTAGCTGTGCCCACCACTGCCCACCTTCCTGTTTGTCCGTTTTAAAATCTGACCTTTTTTTCCCCTCTGTGATCTGGATCAGGTCGTACCGCTCGTCCAGCCGCAGCTCCTCTCGGCGCCGGAGTCACAGCCGCAGTCGGTACAGCTGAGCCGAGGATAGATTCTGCTTTAAAACATCCTGACCGACCAACAGCTGCAACATTTTTACTGTTTTATTCTCTGTTATCAAGTAAACTGTTGGAAAAGTAATTTAATTTTGTTCAATGTAAAATAATGTTTATTATCATGAAATGACAGCTTTCGTTAAGGAAAGTCAAAACTGAAACTAAAGACACTTTAGCTTGTTTATATTTGTTGTTTTGGCATCTTATAAACTGAAAGTCACGATGACTAAACATTTTTTCTCTGTTTGAGAAGGTTTGGGGTTTTCTTCTCAAGAAACGCCCTGTACAGAAAAACTACCTGTAAATTAAAAAGTTTAATCTTTATAAACTTCATGCCCACTAAATGTTTATTATTGAGCCAAGAATGTTAAGCTAAATGTGAGTGAAAAGGTTCTCATTTTATGTTCTGCTGTTATGAATGTTTGTCTTTAATAAAACAACAAAGCATCAACTTTTTTCCCTATTTTTTAAAAGCAGATTTGACAGTTGTCTAAAAGAAAATCTTTGATTTTAGTTAATTAAAAGTTATATTTCTGATACTAACAATAAAATAAAAAAGAAAACTGATAGATCAAATTACAATATTTAGATGAATTTGAAGCTGTGATCAGATTCTTTTGTGGAAACTTAAAATTTTCTGACTTGTTTGGACTCAGTTTTGTCTGCAGAGAGCAGATGACATCGTTTAATGTTTGAAATTATGCTTTAGTGCATTTTGTAGAGCCGCATTACCTTAAAGGTCCTGTCACTGTCAATGGAATAAACTAAATCTACTCATTTGGACGTATACAGGCTGTAGTGCCAACAATTAGATACAATATACATATAATCAATGAGTCATTAAGTCATAAAATGTTCAAAAGTTGTCTAAAATGTTAGAGTGACAGGACATTCTGAGCAGGAGGAGAGAAACCAGAGTTTTAATAAAATACACTGATTTATTCACTGGGGTAAGGTGAATGGTTCTTTTGTTTTCAATAACAGAAGAGTTTGTTGCAGAAAACCTTTTTTTGCAGGAATGAAAAGGAATTCATGAGTCTGTCCACAGTAAACTCTTCTATTTATCCAGACAGTTGTTTTCTGAGAAACTCCTCAAATGTTCAGGACAGAAAATATCCGACTCTGGCTCCACTGGATCTTTGTTTTATTAAATCTGCCAAATAAATCTGCTTCTGGTTAAGTCCAGTGCTGGCCCGTGGCATAGACGGTAAAGGCAAGTACTAAAGATGCTATTCATCTAAGGGGCTCAACAAATGGGCGGACTAAAATATATTTTTAACAAAGTCGAGTTGATTTAGTCTGTGGATAATCACTGGTTACTCAAGTTTAAGAAGGCAACTTGTTCTTTTATGGTGCAGAGGATATTTCATGATAAAAGTATGTGATGCAGTCTAGACAAACTGCTGGTGCTCAGTGTGTAAATAAAATGAGGATAAGGGAAATTTCAGTGATTATCTCATAAAGTTCAGGTTAAAGTCTGGTTTTTAGCATTCTACCTTCATAAAATACTGATTTTATGTTTTATTATTCCCAACAATTGGCTGGAAAATGGAGAGTTTTGAGAATAACATTGTTTTTTCTAGGGGAGTATACCCTGGACCCCCTTAGAACTGCTTCAGTCCACAGCTGCTGGTTAACATGAATAGGTGTTCCTCATGATGTCAGCAGATGTTGGCAGGTATGAGGTAGACTTCTGGTGTTTTGTTTAAAATGAATCATATTGTTAACTGTTTAAATCAGACAACTTCCTTTCTAACGATGAAACAATTTAATTTGGTATGTGAATGTATAAACTGGCAGAGAGATTTAGAAAATTGGCACAAAGGGGGCGCCACCTGAAATCTTGAGGGTACCAAAATGTCTTGGACTGGTCCTGTCCAGGACACATGGTCTGTTGAACAGACTGGACTGGATCTCAGGAAACTTGAACACATATTTAGGACTGCATGTGAAGAGTTAAAAACAAGTTATATTTTACTGACAGGAGTATTCTGCACCAACATTCAGGTAACACTGACCCTGTGCTTTAGCTTTTATTGCATTTTCTAATAAAAACTTAATCAATAATTTGCTGTCAGAGTGTAAACAAACATAAATTGGGTCTGAGCTGAATCCTTTTTTTAATGAATTATTTATTCATTTCATTTTAAAAAACATAGCAATTCTATATACAAGTAAAAAAAATACAAATGACTAATAAAATGAAAGGCAGCAGAAAGAAGAAGGCACATGTGCCTTTTCTCCATGAAATAAATTAAAACAATAACAATCTTTACATAACAAAACAAAAAATAAAAAAGCAAACATCCCATTTTTAATTATTCTAATTTTGCACCATTCTTAAATATTATTTGTTTAGAATGCAAATTTGAAGCATTTTTGTGTTTAAAGTTTGTTTTCAAACTTTATTTTTTATTTATTTTTGTTTTTCTAAGGTGAACTTGTTTAATATACGTATTTCCATAAAATTAATTAACTTTAAGATTTTACCTTCTTTTGTCTTTTCTGAAAATATGTTGTTTTTGTCTGTGCGTTAAAAGTGCTAACAAACGGCGCTAACTTGCGGTAATTGGATTTCTGCCGCACACGAAGGGACTATGTGGGGGTGGGGGGTGAACTCTTTGACCTCCGCACGTGCTGACTGTGACGTCACATTCGTTTAGGTGTAGAGGGGGAGAGCGCGCAGACAGGAGAAGCTAGAGCGCGCCTCCTGTCAGACTTTTTGCGCCGTTTTGCCCGGTGCGTTCACTCCGCTCCTGTGCGCCTCGCTCCTGAAGACACGGACAATAAAAACACTGAACTTTATTTTATTTTATTCTGTTTCGTTTATGACTTTATTATTGTTGAAGCAGAGCTGTGTCTCTTTAAACTGGTCTGACTAAAAGCCCATCTGATCCCGGAGCGCCAATCAGAAGCTCCTCGAGCTGAAGCTGCATTTCTGTCTGTCTGCGCGCAGCTGAAGTGAGGAGGATGAGGGAGGGGGGAGACTGAAGAGAGGGCAAAAACTGCAGAAATGTGACAACCAGACCATCGTCTTCATGGCGAGGGCCGAACCGGAGAGAGAGGAGTTATTCTGGGACTCCTTCACCGCCGGATCAAAATGGTGAGCTGCGGAGGAACCGCTGCAGGTTTCTGGGTTTATTACTCTCTCTCCCCCCTCCTTCTTTTTTTATTTTTATTTTCTGGGTCTCCTGCACCTTGGAGCGACTCTGCAGGCCGATCAAACTTCTTCCTCACTTCCTGACTCGTTTCTCAGACAAGTTTGTTTTGGGGGGTCTAACTTGTGAAGCAGCTGAAGTTGGGAGGAATGGGAGCTGCTGGTGCGCTGAAGGAGTTAAATTCCTTGGGCTCAGGACACCTCAGGTCGTGACTGGAGCTCATAATGTGGAGCAGGATGGGTGGAAGTGGAGCAGGTGCTGGGTCCAGACCAGGACTGGGGTCACGGTTCTGGCCCTGAAACTTTATTTGGTTGCAGGAATGTCTAAGATTTTTAGATCTCACTTTTGCTCCTGATGTTATGGTGTTTTCAGCTTAAAGGTGTGTGTGGTTCCAGGGTCATGTTGGGATCTTTAATGTGGACCTGGTCCTGGTTTAGTATCAGGACAGGGGTCACAGTTCTGGTCCTGAAACTGTATTTGGTTGCAGAAGCATCTGAAGATGTAATTTTTGCTCCTTATCATCCTGGTGTGTTCTGGTCTGGGTTTGTGTTCAGGTTTTGGAATCATGTTCGGATCCCTTAATGTGGACCAGGTCCTGGTTTAGGATCAGGACAGGGGTCACAGTTCTAGTCCTGAAACTGTATTTAGTTGCAAGAACATCTAAAGATTTCAGCTCCACGTGTGTTCTGGATCCAGGGGTCATGTTCGCATCCCTCATGTGGACCAGGTCCTGGTCCATAGCAGGACAGGGGTCACAGCCCTATTTGGTCGTAACTGAAGACTAGTGGAGATCTTCTCTTCCTGGTGTGTTCTGGCTCCGGGGTCATGTCAGGATGCCTCGTGTGGAGCAATAATCCAGCACTGCCTCACATCTGGAGGCTTGGGTTAATATGTGGGTCAGGTCAGCCGGGTCGGTCCTGGTGCTTCACTGGGAGCCTCCTGCTGCGGAGCTGCTCTGCTCTGTGGGGTTTTTGTCCTCGCCTGGTTTGTGTGGTTTCCATGCTGCAGATAACGTCACGTCACAAACCTGAGATCAGACGCAGTTTAAAATATAAATATCTGGTCTTTTAACCATAAACATCCAGGAAGTGAGAAGATTTTATCTTACAGCTCTCGTCCGATGGAGGATTCTGACTGTTCAGCAGTTCTGGGTCTTTCCTGGATTTGTGTTTCACGATGCTCCAAGTGTTTTCAGCTGGTTAGAGGACTGGACCTCAGGCAGACTGGTCCAGAACCTTATTATGTACAAGCTGCTCGTGCCGTAGACCAGGGGTGTCAAACTAATTTTTTGCTGAGGACCACACGAGCATTATGTTGGCCCTCAAAGGGCCAGTTGTAATGACCTTTGATTAAACAGGAAACATCATGTTCCTCGTCTCATTGCTACATTGCTACGGCTGAGCACCACTAACAAACATTAACTGAGCTCTACGTGGTATTTCCTGCGTAGAAACATTGTTTTAACACTGATACGTACTATGAATTCAACTGATTAATAATACAGAAATACTAGGGGAAGAAAAATTAAGAGTTTTACTCACTGTTGAGTTGTGCTGCCATTGAATTCTGGACTTTCCCACTTTCCAACAGGGAACTCCCACTGGAGAGGCGTTCTAGTTTATGTTTGTGACTTGTAAGTGGGAAATTCCTTCCCGGTACAACTGGGCTGAAGCAAAAGTAGCAGCAAAATGGAAATTTTACACTGTGAATTTCTTTTAAACCCTGGTCACCTCCACCTATCGGTGGGATGTCATCACTTTGCAGGTAAAATCATCAACATGCATTATGGGAGATGTAGTTTATGATCAATGCTTGCTTTAAAGCAGCTTATATTAAAACATTAATAAACCTTTTGAAGCACTAGCCGGCCACATAAAAGGCTGTAGCAGCCTACATTTGGCCCGCGGACCTTGAGTTTGACACACGTGGCATAAACGTTAATGCACACCCATACCATCAGAGAGGCCGGCTTTTGAACTGTAGTATATGTGGTTATTTAGCAGTAACAGTCAAATACTAAGCAAATTGACTTAAGAGGCCTAAAAACACACAAAAAACTAACGCAGTTACAATCAATACAAACTACTAAAAAAACACATTTGAAAAGGGAAAATTATTTAAAACAAGTGTTGAATAATTTATAGTATAAATAACCAAACAGAACTTTGCCATAAAATGTACTAAACCAGAAAAACAACATGAATAAATATCAGCAGAATTTCCACAAATTTTACTCCAAATCTGTAGAAACAAGCTGAAACTCTGTGTTTTTGTTTAATCTGTGCTTCTATAATGAAAAGATGGTGAAACTTGATCCGGCTCCTCTCTGAGTCTGAACATCTCGTTTCGGTTCTTCAGGGCTGAACTCTGTGACATTGAGGCTTTCATCTGTCTCTGTGTTTTCAGAACAACAAACTCGTCTTCGGGTTTTGAGGACACCTGCAGCCGGTCCTGAGACCTCTGCGGCAAACGGAGGTCTCCAGATTGAGCCGGGTCGTGTCTGTGCTCTGAAACTCTGACTGCAGGTTCTGCTAATTTAAGCCCCTGAGATGAAGGAACAGACAGGAAGGTCAGCCTGACCCGTCTGATGTAAGGGTTCTGTTGTTCCTGCAGCGTCCAGAGACACCAGCTCCTGTTAACCCTCCTGCTGCCCTGAGGTCAAACAAAGCCTCCAGGTTTATTTTAAATAAATAGATTAGACATGATTTCTGATTTCAGAAACAGATCAAATCAGTCCAATTTCATGTTTTTATTTACATTTAGAATTTGTTGTTATTGTAAAATCAAAGATTTTAAGGAGAAAATTGCAACTATGTTTGCAGCTATACTTCAAATTTTGATTGCAACTTAATTAAAAAAAACTTTAAAATCAGACATTTTTAATAAAGACAAAAAAGTCTTCAAACCGCTGCAGGAACTGCAAGAACTACTAAATACCTAAACAATATAATTTCACTGCTGTATTTATAAAACAAATACAGATTTTAATAGGCAAACTGTTTTCTGATTACCAGCTAATGCTGAGTTTTGAGCAGTTAATATCTTACCTGTTGTAGATAACTCTTCAAACAAACTCAGTTTGAAGAAACAAATTCATGACTCATCATCATCATGTCCCACCAGAGATACAGCCACGTCTCTGCTCTGTGGTTGACCCGACACAGGTCTGCAGGCGTTAGAGGTACAGGAGGTAAAAGATAGTCCACGTTCTGGATTTGATGACGGCATTCATGGGCTGCAGTCTTAGCCGGTCCCCTTTTAACCAAGGTGGTTCTGATCTTTCTGACAGTGGTTCTCACACCGTTTGTCTTTCTGTAGTCTCAAACCTTGAGCCAGTTTGTTCCCGGCCCGGGGTTGGGTGCTTTGTGGTTGGTTGTTCCAGATCTTTCCGTCGGTTTATTCTGTATTTCCTGGGTGTTACGTTTATTGGTAATCTTGTAGATGCCTGGGCCGAGGGTCATTTTACTGTTTCCAAACTAAAACAGCTGCTCTCAAGGTCTCAGGATCTGCATTTAGTGTCAGCTGGTTTAGATAGGAGTGATAATTGGGAAGTTAGTGAAGTGCTTCTAAATGTGGGCGGGAAGTCAGGGTTTCGACATCACTCAGGGTATGGCCAACTTGAATGATGGAGGGGGCCGCGAGTCTTTGATGACACTACCAAAGGGCTACTTAGCACCGCACACTTACCCAAAACTGTCATTTTAAAAATGTGTGTGTGTGTGTGTGTATAT
>JARVJO010000165.1:12156796-12172505 GCA_031762555.1 Cynodonichthys magdalenae | reverse complement strand
CTGGCTTCATGTCGTCTCAGTTTCATGTCATCCTGGCTTCATGTCGTCTCAGTTTCATGTCATCCTGGCTTCATGTCGTCTCAGTTTCATGTCATCCTGGCTTCATGTCATCTCAGTTTCATGTCATCCTGGCTTCATGTCATTTCAGTTTCATGTCATCCTGGCTTCATGTCGTCTCCGTTTTATGTCATCCTTGCTTCACATCGTCACAGCTTCATGTCGTCTCAGTTTCATGTTGCCCCAGGCATCATGTTGATCGAGCTTCATGTTGTCTCCGCTTCATGTCACCTCGCTTTACGTCATCCCAGCGTCATGTTTTCCAATCACAGGAAATGTGTTACTTGCTACTTTGAATGATGGTAGTGTATTTTCATTATAGGAGCACTTTATTTTCCAATTAGGGTTTAAAAAGTGAGATTTTTCCAAGTAAATCAGCTGATCAGCTGACAGTGTGTTTATGATTGTGTTCCATTGTTGGATGGATCATACAAAAGGATTTAAATACATTTTCTAACATAAATGTGTCCGTATTTCTTCATCTTTAGAATTCAAAGGCAGTGAATTTGAATTTCTAGAAAGTGAGAAGGAAAATCTTGCAGTGTGAAGGAGTCTTGTAATCTTTTTGTTTATATATATATATATATATATGTGTAGTAGCCAAATTATTCTTTATTAAAGCTAGCAGCCAAAGGCTCGAATTAGGTGGTCCTATCTTTTCTTAACGTTTTTTATTTTTATTTTTTTATTAGGTGGGTGTAAAAACACCTGACTGTATTCTACATTGCACTCTCTAATTAAATAAATGTGACACAGCTGTATTATCTAACCTTTGTTTTGTTAACCTGTGGCCATATGTTATTATATATGTCATATTAAGATTAAATGTACACAATTATTTTTGGGTACATCATGTGGCCCCTTCCTCCAGGTGAACGAGACTATCCTTCAAAAATAATTTGCTAAGATTGACATTTTGGGGTCACAGGCAGGAGAGAGGAGATGAAGTTTAAAAGACAAGAGCTTTTTGAGAATAGCACTTTTTTTTGCATACTGAGCGCTAATTTTTCTTTTTTTTATCATGGGGTGTTTGACATTTAGCTGCTAAGACTTGTTTGTCTAAAACTAAATATTTTTCAAGAAATGTCATGTTGTGGCCTTCCCCCTCAACTATTAGGGAATGTGCCATCAAAAAACAACAAGACTAAAATTTTTGTACAATAACCTTTTGGTGGAATAATTCAGAAGCACCTTGGTGCTTTCTTTTTTTGCATATGTGTGTTTCATTACTTGGGCCATGTTTGAATAAAGTTAGGCTATGGAGCACAAAAACTGACAAATTACCGTGTTATTGGTTCTAAGCTACTCCATCAGCAATGTTGCTAGCAAACTGTTGTTAGCTGACTGTGGCTAGCTAACTAGTTAGCCATCTGTAGCTAACTAACTGTAACAAGCTAACTGTAGTTAGCTGACTGTGCCTAACTAACTGTGGATAGCTAACTGTGGTTAGTTGAGTGTAGCTAACTGGCTAGCTAACTGTAGCTAGCTAGCTGCTCAATATTTGATATTATATACAATATTTGATATATCAACATTTACTTTGCAATATTTGAGATTGTTTGATACATCTCAGATGCATAAACTGAGTGTGGCAAAAGTGACTAAAAAACGTGTGAATACACACAGTTAAATAAAAAGTAAACCTTTTGCCATATTTGTTCCATTTTTCACACTAATCATGCTGAATTTATGTATTTTTGTTATCTTGTTGCTCCATGCTGATCATTTCACATGTGAAACTTTAAACTACTGCTTTGAAAATATAACATAATTTTAATCTTATCCCCTTTTTGAAGAAAAAAAGTGATAGGACAAACAGAATCATGGTGCCATAGTAGATTCCACAAACCCTTTTCATATGTCTCTAATACTTCTTCATACTGTGGCACTGTTAAAAAAAATTCTGATGTATATTGTTATTTGTTGATTCGCTTGTCTATAGTATTAACACCACAGTATGGTTATTTCTGCTATACAAAGCCCAACCGTAGTTTTAAAAGCAGCTGTAATAAATGACTAAAACAAGGACGGTAGTATCTAGAGGTGCTAATAACATGAGGTGTATTTTTGTCTTTCATTGTAATATTGACCAGTTGTAACTGTCTGTAACACAGTTAGACATAAAGAGATCATTTCAGTATTAAACAATATACACATATTGAAAAATGTCAATGTGTTGGATTCTTTTTTAATTGTTCCATTATGTGTTCATCGTGACTTTGACTTTGCTGCCATCTGTTGGGAAATGCAGACTTCTCCATGTGAGTCAATGTTTTTTTAAATAAAAACCTTTTATTTAGTTCAGTGCACAAAAGGTAATGTCTGTTAGGATTTACCGACTCAGTGTGTTAATTGCACAAATATATTCATATAAAAAGTAATTAAGGGGAAAAATAAAATAGAATGTTCGCAATACAAATTCATAATGTTAATTAGAAAACTACAATGTTGGATAAAAATAAAAACAGCACTTATCAAGCTAAGTGCTTAAAAACAAAGCAGTTTGGCCTTTAGATGATCATTTTCCTCAAAAAACTTGTAAAAGAAGGAAATTTAGTTTTATTTAAACACTTGGAGTAATGAGCATATAAAGCAGTGCTCTGCCACCATTAATCCAAATTTCCAGGAAAAAGAGGCAGTTTTACATCTTAGTGAGGTGCAGAGTGTTCAGTCGGACCCCTAAAACCGTGGCTCCAGATGCGTACTGAATCTCTCGTAAGACCCCGTTCCACTTCTTCTGTGTCTCATTGTACCTGAGGAGATTAAATAATGTAAAAATGTTCAAATAAAATCTACATAAAATGCTCTGAAGTCTTGGGTGTTCTTGTAAAGTACCTCCAAATGTCGTTCATCTCTTTGGGAAGGATCTCCTCGCTGTCTTCCAAAGGCATCATGGCGAAACCTCCCACGGCGTAGAGGGAACCAGCCAGAGATACAAGATTCAAAGAGCTGCGCTCCTGAGGAAACGGCTCAAAGTCTGACCACCTGCAACATGAAAACAAAAATAACAATGAATACGTCTTTCACTGTGACTTGACCTTCAGTACTACCAGAATAAAACAAGTTTTTGCATGAAATGCTTCATTCAGGTGAACCCACTTGTTGGTTGCGATGTCGTACACCTCCACAGAGTCAGTCAGGCCGTCGTCCGTCACTCCTGCTGCAACATAGATTCTGTCTTGATGAAGGGTGGCTCCAAACAGGGTGCGTGCAATCTTCATGGGAGCCAGCTCCTTCCATTCAAACCTCTTAGCATCATAAGCACACATCTTCTTCAGACAGCTCCTGTTGAATCACAACACAGAAGCTTTTCTTACATCCTTCATCTCACCTGTCAGATCCTATTATTTGATGAATTTACTCACTTGCTGTCTCCCTTTCCTCCGATCACATACACTAAATCATTGTGTGATACTGTTGCGTGTCCATACACCAGGTAAGGAATCGACTCAGACTCGCCCCATTTAAAGGAACTGTGAATAAAAATAACCACAGGAACAAATAAATCCATCAGAATTCAATTCATTTTCTAAAATTGGTTTTCCACGATGTTTTTTTTTAACTCTTGACTCACTGTCTGTCATAGACCAAAACTGAATCCAACGTTCGCTCTTGATCCTTCAGCTCCTTCCCTCCCAGCACAAAGATGGAGTTCTCTGCTTCGGCCAGTCCAAACAAGAACCGTGGAGACGGGAGGGGAGGCATCCCGAGCCAGTCAGCACTAACTGGGTCATACTGAGACCAAGAGATATAAAGACATGTTGGTTCGTTTGTTTCACGTCTTTAACAAACGTGTGCTTTAGAGTTAAATGCTAAAAAAAAACTATCCAGACAAATCCCATCAAGAGATATGATACATTACTGTACTATGGATGAGAAGATACATGATGTGATACAATACGATACTGTGTATGAGACATTACATGACACCATTTTAGATATACTGTACTGTAATACGATACAATATATGATACGATGCAATGTATGAGACGATATATAGCATGATGCAATACTACAGTATGTATGAGATTTTATACGATACAATATTATACTGTGCATGGAACAATTTAAGATACGAATCAATACTACGTGTTAGACAACATATATGAAACAATACTATGTACAAGATATATGATTAGATACACTACTATGTAAAAAAACTTTATATACTATTTAATATAATACATTGCATGAGACGATACACTGCAATTTGATATAATACAATGTGATACAATACGTGATACAATGCTTTATAGTGTTATACAATAGGATGCCATAAAATACAATATAATATAATACTATTAGATATTTGGTACAACACAATACAATATGATACAATATAATGCAGTATGATAAGATCCTGTTTGGGTTGATACAATGACAATATGATACAAAACTATATAATATGATACAACGCACTACGATGTAATATAGTATGGTTTGAGACTAAATTGTAAAATACAATACAATATAATACTATTTGATATTATATAATTTGACATACATGTATGATGTAATGCAATGCAATGTGTCCTTGAAAGTAATTATCAGAAAGCTGACCTGACCTTGTTTCATATTTGTTATCCTCTCTTCTGTTTATGAAGCTGTTTTCATACCTGCAGGAAGTAGGAGCACATTGGATCCATCTTGTTCTCTTCATCAACAAATAACCCTCCCACCACAAATATCTGGTTCTCCCTGGTCACCAGGCTGGAGTGGTTCTTGGGGACCTGTGTGGAGAGAGTTGCCACAAAGCAGTCGTTCCCTGATGGGTCGTAGGCCACAGCGCCTGCTTCGTTCACCATCAGAATCAGCTCCCGGACAAACATCCCAAACCGCAGGTTATCATTGAGAATAGCCGGTAAAAGACCTTCCTCTTCTTCCTCCTCTTTATTTTCATTGTCTCCTTCATTCTCTGCTCCACTAGTGTCCTTCTTGTCTTTTCCTTTATCAACCTCTGGCATTTTACCAGCACGTGCATCCCTAACCAGCTGGAGTTTCCTCTGGAGCTCTGGATCGGATGAGATCAGTTTGTGTTTCTCCACTTTCTCTTTCAGATACTCGTCTGTGACGAGACGCAGACGAATGCAATCGAGCAAGTCCGGGAGTTCTTTCAGTCTGTTCTCTGTGTCCTGGGACACCCAGTTCATCAAGGCCTCAAACACAACCTCCTCTGACTCCACGTTCAGGTTGTCATTTGTTAAAATGGCTGCCAGCTCACTGGGGAGAAGCTGGAGGAAGTCCTTGTCTCTGGAGATGAGCTGGAAGCGCTCGCAGGCGTAGTTTCGGGCGGAGACTGCCAACCTGGGACAGTCCAGCATCAAGCCGAGCCTGAAGACAGCCAGGCAGTTGCTGAGGCTCAGGCGTTTCTGCAGAAAAGACACACAGACGGTGAAAATGGAAGGAATTTGGAACATGTTGGCAACGGCAAAGATGTCCTGGACGTTCTGCTCCGTCACATTGATTATGGAGGTGTACAAGTACTTGAGGATCAGGCCCATGACACCAGGCTCCACGTCCTCCAAAACAATCTCTCTCTTTTTGCTCTCCTCCAGGTCGGACAGGAAGATGGAGCGGAAGTAAGAGCTGCAGGCACACAGTACCAGACGATGGCAGGGGAACTCCTTGTCCTTGATCTTTAACACGCAGTCGACCAGCTTGTCGTTCTCCAGCAGGTCGTAGAGACCGTCCTGAAGCAGAGTTTGCTGGTACATCCTGGGCTCATCCATAGGGTTTACAGGCAGGGCCATGTTTTATTTTTTTCTTAAATATACGGCTGAAGAGTCTTTACAAGGTTGTAGATCAAACAAACGTGGAAGGTCTTTATCACAGAGTACTTTTCTAGTCTAGAATGTGGATTTAAAAGCCCCGTTCACCATCTGAGTCCAGGGACGGCCCAGTTCCTCAGCTGTCCTAAGTCATCAACTGTGCTCCAACTGGTCCGTTATTTTTGGACACAGAGCTCGTCGTGGAGCTATGGGCTTTATTCTGGAACGCTGAAATCCAATAGGAGCTTCCCTGTCCTGTTCTTCCACCTGCTACCCCCCCAGGACCAACAGTCCGACAGCTGACAGCTGAGTCAGAGGGGGCTCCAGTGGTCTTTGTTACTGACTCATGCTCAGTTTTTGTTGGTTTGTTTGGTATGACAGATTTAAAATGTTTTATTTACTTGTTTTCTATAATTAATATTTCTAATTTCACCTTAAAATTGAACAATTAGGGGGGGTAAACATTGGTTATTTTTTTTACTGTAAAATAATAATTTATCTTTTAAAATGGAATTTAATGAAACAAGTTATGATAAATCAATATCTTACTTCTTGTAGAGTCTGGTTAGAATCAAACTATTCTTCCAGAATGAAGTTGTGAGCCATCTACAACAGGTAAGATGTTGATAACCGTCTGACAGAATCCCTGTTCCAAAGATCTGAGGTGAGCCGCTTATTTGTCACTTTCACAGTAAAACTTCAGATTCAGCATTTTTAATTAAATTAATTTTTTTCTAAATCAGTAAGTAAATAATTTACTCTAAGTTTATAATATTTTCAGTTAACAGTTAAGAAATTCTGAATGTCAGTGCTGACATTTTATTTACACTGATGTTTCCATCAATTCAGAGGATTAAGATTTTTTTACCGTTATTTAACCAAGCAACTCCCGTTGAGATCTCAGAAGAAGGTTCACCACAATCCTTCCTGGAAATTGTTTCCTTTATGAGGACAAATGATTTGAACCATCTGAAACACATTTTGCCACAACTACAACATGCATGTTTCTACAGGAGAAGCTTGTTGTTGCATCTATTAGAATTAAAACCCTGGGAAATACTGAATCAAAACTTTTAGAGTCACAACTTTTAGCTTCAAAATGTAAGCTAATGTTTAAATTTGACAAACTCAAGGCTTTCAAACAGCTAGACAAAGTGACATAACATCTGTAGCATTATTATTCGAATTTCAGATGCTGTGAAGTTTAGCAGATTTAAAACACATTAAACGATCCAAAATGGACAAAATATTTGTCGTAGCAAAAACATCTGACGTGACCTGAAGAGGCACTCACTAACCTGAAATATAAAATATATTTTGTTCTCTTTTTATTAAAATTTGTTTCTAAAAAGTTACAAAACATAATGATCTGAACAAATCTTTTATTAATTTCACTGTATTAAGATCAAGCGTTGAATGAAAGTTTAAATAATTTTAGTTGCTTCCAGGACAGTAAACAGATTTAGCGGTGGGCAAGTTCCGCTAAACAAAAAGTTAGCTTCGCTATTAGCAGATTAGCAACTGTTGCTAACTTAGGGAAATGTTAGCAGACCATTAAGCTTCCGCTAAATATCCTAGCTTTAAGTATGCTCACAAACAGTTTATATCACTTTGTTTACTTGCTTGTTTTGTTTGGTGAATTTAGAGTTGGTTTTTATGAGCTTTTAGCCAAGATTCTGATGTTTTTTATGATACCACATGTTTATGTTGTTTAAATAATTCAGTTTAAATATTCAGTTAGCAGTTAGCGTTTTTTCCTCTAATTTTCTTACCTGTTTATTGGTTTAACATTTGCAAAGCTAATTTTTTAGTTAGCAGATTGGTGGTTTGCGAAGCCAAGTTTTTCGTTAGCTGTGCCCACCAATAAATAGATTGAATGAAATATCAGCATAAAAGGTACAAATGATTCTTTGGCATAAATATTACATTTATTCACAGTGTGAGTTTATGAAAATTATTGTTATAAAAGCTAATTGGGCTTCAACTGTTTGCTCTCCCTGTAGTCAAATATCTACTCTGCTTTTTGTTTGTCGGTTTCTGACTCCGGCTGCGTGTCCGCAGGTGCAGCGGCAGCCGTAGGTGGACTGGTGGTCTCAGCATCTGGAGAAACAGGATCGGGATCTTCGATGAGGGCCTGCCTCCTCTCTCGCTCCTTGATCACTTGAACCAGACAGTAGGTCACAAACAGAACCGTGACGGTGGTTACAGGGAAGCCTGTGGGGGAGAGAGGAGCATTCAGACACCATTGATGTAAACCTTATTGGGCAAAATTTAAACTCACCTTTTAGGAGGAGCCGTTTGGCGACCAGCTTGGCAAAGTCCAAACTGTTCAAAGCCACCGAGTTGTACAGCACGATGCACCAGAAGTTGAAGGTGTTAAAGATGGCTCTTATGCGGCGGGACGTCGCCTCCGACATTTCCATCTGTAACATAGAATACTTTGTACTCAAGAATTCTTCATTAAATAACAAAATACTCCACATGAACAAACCTCAGACGTGACAAAAGGCTCTGCAGAGAAGAACTTGGTGGTCCACAGCTCCAAATTGAGGCCGAAACAGTTGAAAAAAGCCCAGAGGAAGACCGCCTCGCAGGGTCCCAACCAGAGGACGATGACGCTGTAGGTGCAGAGCGTCGCCACCAGCTCCTCCACCACGTTCTCATGCTTTCCACCCAGGTGATTATATACATACCTGAGGACACGGATCCATCAGAACCTCCACATCCAAACTCGATTAATAAAAAAACCTTACTGCGACACTCACTTGAGCAGCCAGTCATTGATTCCTCGGTCAAAATGCCTTTGAAAAAAAAGAAGAAAGAAAAATGTTTCAGTTAAAGACTTCTTGAACCAAAAGTGATTAAAACTTAACTCACGTTTCAGAAAACACGTAAAGCATAGTGATGCATTTCGGCGGTTTGGGGGGGTCCAGGTGGTCCAGTCTAGCCACGGTGCTGATGACTCCGAACATCACAGCTGCTTTGACCCAGTCGTAGACCAGGTTAAAGTACGCCAGACCAACTGCAAAACGATGTTACATGTTAGTTCAGCTTTATAATGTCACAAACCGCTGCCGCCACTCAGACAGACGTACCCAGAGCCCAGTCAGAGAGGTGTTTCAGGAGCTTCACGTCAGACGGGATGGTGAGGATGTACATGAAGTGGAAAAAAACGTCCACTACGACAACAACTCCCAAATGGATCAGACCCTGCAGGCTGATGTTCCACATCTCCCTTTCTTTTCGGGTCAGGTTGGACTTATTGGCCTGTAAGGGGCAGCAAACGTGTTACAACTGCAGATGTGTGTTTTATCTCTACTTGGTCCACATACCTGAATGTAAAACTTGTCAAAAGTCATGATGGGCCCAAAATAGAAAAAAGGCAGGTAGAAGTTGTATTTGAGAAGCTCCAGGATGTTGTAGTGTCCATTTTTTCTGTCGCAGTTCTCAAGGGCGAAGCTGGTGCAGCGCATGATGGTGAACCCGCAGCCTCCGTAGAAAAGAACGCGACGCAGGTCGAAGTCTCCCTCCACGAACCCCGTCTGCGTGGAGAAGATATGTCAGAAAAACATCCTCCGTGGTGAGCCAACGAGGAGCAGAAAGAGTTTATTTACCTGCCAGGACACGAAGGGTTCGCATTTGAACGTGGCGAGAGTACAAAAACCCGTGACGAAGCAGAGCCAGGGGATTTTCACCAAGGAGATGCTGTAGAGGAGGATGCAGTGGGACAGCATGAGGGTGATGTAGGTCCAACCCATGCTGGTCCACACAGCCAGAATCCCATACACCATGTAAACCAAGGACCTGTGCTGTGAGAGATGAAGAAATCTATGATTTCATTTTCAAGCTGATTAAAACAAATCCAAAACTATTTAAATTTTTTGTCCTCAATTTTATGCAGATCATCAACATACAGAAGAGGAATAGGGCCACAGAGTTAATAAATAAATAAATATTTTCCTGAGTTCTGATGTTTTTCTCACAATTCTGACTTTTTCCCCTCAGAATTCTAAGATTAAAGTCAGACTTCTCAAGGGAGAAAAAGTCAGAATTCAGACTTTAGTCTCTGAAATAAAAAAAATGAGAATTCTGATTTTAATCTCAGAATTCTGACTTACCGTATTTATTTGTGTATAATACAATCTCATGTATAATATGACCCCCCCCTTTTTGTTAGTTTAAAAAGCATAAAAAGTTAGATCCTCAAGCTACTTCTAATTTCATATGGACTTCAAGATTTTTCAGCCTTTGCAGTCTTTATACATATCAGTAAAATGATCATTTGACTGTTAATTTTATTTTAACAACAAATGTATTTTCACAACAATCATATCAGCAAACTGATTTTGAGCTTCGTAGCAGCATCATATGAGTTCTGTAATTTTACACATAGTCCACCAGGGGGCGCCAACACTAAACTCAGAGACTTCACATGAAGGCTGTCTCAATTCATGGGCTGGGTCCTCATGAGCACGTAGCCCAGCTGGGCCATGTGGGCCACATCCTTGCTGGGCCGGGTAAGCTGCTCAAATCTGCTGTGAAATGAGACGGTCTACCCTTTGCCTGACGTCAGCTTTACGTGAGTTTGCGTGACCACGCGCTACCCCGTTACCATAGTGATCAGTTTCATATCGGACTCAAAATGCGTTGGGACGTGTATTTACACATCTTTTTACTGGAAGAATAACTTCACAGTTAAAACGTTACACATAAATAAATAAAAAAAACATAAATAAATTGGATTTACTTTCAGTGTCAGCACTTGTAGTTGCATTTTTTATTTAACATCTTATTGCAGCATAAATTTGATCAGCTAAGTTGCTAAACTTACTTTTAAAAACAAATTCTTTGGTTCGTGGTGAATTTCCAAACGACGCTCGTTAAAAATATAAAAACTCCACCGTCTTCGTTTCTCTGTTTATTTTGCTGCTCACGCATTGAATCCTGGGATATCCTCGGCCGGTGATGCACCCTCGGATTTCGAGAGTTTGTCGGCCGCATGATGAGGAGCCTTCGAATTGGGACAGTACTCAGCGCGGGGCAGTGATGTATGCGGCCGACAAATGCGCAGTCATGAGGACCCACACTATGAATTGAGACACAGTTGAGATTTGGGCCATCTTCTGGTAGAAAAACAGATTACTGTACTTCGGCAATGCCTACTTGTGAGCGCCCCCTTCTGGTAGGGAAACTTTTCTTGGGAAACAAACTTTCAGGACATCGGTAGACGACAGCCATTACAGACTAACGTGTTTGTTGTTGTTCCAGGAGCGGCCTGGTTGCACATTGTCATTAGTTCGTTATCATTACCAAGCCATGTCACCCACCTGGGTTTGTTACTACCTCGCTCGGAGGCACAAAAGAGTGTCAGAAGTAAGCTCGCTTCAACCGCTTTTTGCGACGCAGTCCCATTTCGGACTCAGGCATAGTGTGAATGAGGCTAATATTTCACTTAAAATACATGAGAAAAAATATTGATCCGAGTATAGTACTACCCGCCAACTTTGTGGATGATTTTCTGGATGAGATTTTTCGTATTGTACTTGAATAAATACGGTAAATCTCAAACGAGGAAAAAGTCAGGATTCTGACTTTAATCTCAGAATTAGAAAAAAGTGAGAATTTTGATCTTAGAATCCAAGAATTTTGAGAATAAAGAATTCTGAGATAAAACTAAGATTACAATCAGAACTCAGGGTAAAAAAATAAAAATGAAATATATACAGTATCTTGCTCCATGGCCCTAATTTTCTTCCGTATTTACCAAACCTGCAGATAGTGGATAAAATCTTATACAAGTCAGTAGAAGCACCTGAGGAGCGAGCATGGAGCAGATCTTGGCGAACAGCACGTGACCAGAGAGAGCGAAGAGGATGTGCGCTCTGAAGGTGGAGAACCACATCATCCACTCAAAATCAGCGGTATCCTGTGAGCCAGCGGATAACAAACAGTTTTTACAATAATAATGTTATTTTAATCACATTTACATTTCCTTACCATCTTCCTTCCAAAGTATCCTGGCTTCATGTTGGTTTTAAATGTTTTTCTGTTGATGTTGGCTGAAAAACACAACAAAACATAACAAATAATTGAAAACAAAGTTATGCAGGATTAAATGGTTGCAAATTTCTTGACTATGCTTTGTTTTGTGGTTTGATAATGGCTCAGCTGACTAGTTTACCAAAATAAGTGAGTTTAAAGGTGATGATCCTGTTCTGCCTTGTACTCACAACTGGACACTTCAAAGATCCAGCTGGTGGTCCAGAACACAGCCAGACCCAACACCGAGCTGTAGAAGTAGAGCTCATACTTGGGAAGAGCAGCTTTGATGCCCATGTTGATGAAGACTGGACACTGTTGGCTCTAGAGGCTGCTGAAGACAGACAAGAGTCTGAGTGGTTTAGTTTTTATCTGCACAGTTAATAAAGAAGTTTATTTCTGAAATAACCACAGTGTTTTCCCACTGGCTCATATTCTGATCCTGTGGATGAGAAAGGGACATCATTCTGGCCGTCGACCAATCTACAGTCCAGAACCAGCTGCTGGGAGTTTAAAAATAAAAGCTAAATTCAACAATGAAATGCATCTCTAACTAAACAGAGTTCAGAAATATATTATTTAGACAACCTGAGTGCCAACTCAAAGTTCAACACAATATAGGGGATGTTTGGCTCAATTAGCCTAGGTTTATTTTTTTTACCACCTGAAACATAGAAACCAACAAAATGGTGTTAAATATTTATACTGTCCATCTTACCAATAAAAGAACATTTTGCAGTACTTTTACTTTTATTTAAGTTGGAAAAAATCTTGTTTTGTGATACACCCCAAAATGGAACACATCAAACCACCTGAAGTTCCCACTTGTGTCAGGTTTACTAAAGCTCTAGTGACACCACAGTCCAGCTACACAGTCCTAGTTGACCTTGGGCGAGTCAAAAGACATAGGACACCCTGTTATTTCAGAAACAAAAGGAGAAGTTATATTTTAGGTACTATCCTTGACCACTGGGACAGTTAAGGCTTTTTTATTCTGATATCCAGTGAACAAAAGCCACAATGTGGATCTATAGTATTCATTAAAATGTAAAATAAGTTTGAGCGTAAACTGTTTTCTACATTCTGAGCTACTTGTATTTTTAAGGCCCACAAGCAGCAATCTGATCGGGTCAGTGACAAAATTTGCCTCTTTTTATTTTATTAAAATAAAATTGCATAACCATTATTTCTCAACTAATTTGAACAAAGTTTGTATTATTTGCTTATTTGATTTCAGTTGCATCAAATACAATGGGTTTATCTACCCCAGCAAGTAATGGGTGAGAGTGTCTATCTTTGGAAAAACTTGATTCAAAATGGCCGCCATGTTCTCCCAGGTAGAAAAAAATGAGTGAATCAACGTTGAACTATGGTTAGGCGTGATATTAAATCCATGTTGAAATTATACAAAAAGTGGTCGCTGAGTTGCTTGTTGAAACAATGTTAGGTTTTCAACCACAACTGATATCAGTCCTGAGTCAACATTGATTAGACGTTAACATTTCAATAATTAGAGTTCAACCATGAAACAACATTTATTCAATAACATATTTAAAACATTGGTACTTTGGCTAGAATTAAATGATTGTTTGATGGTTGATTCACCATCGATCGTCGACGTAAACCAAAAATCAACTTTTTTGACCATAATTCAACATTGAAGGCCCCCCTTCATTCAAATATTTAATTTTTCTTTTTAAAGGTGTTTCTTTTGACTTTTCACTCACCCTGTACATCAATTTACAAAAAAAATCACTTTAGAGTTTCTGAATTTTATTGTGCAAAGATCCTGTGGATATATGCTAAGTTTAGCCTTATGCTAGGTTTAGGATAACCGTTTTTTTAAGCATGTATAGTCTTTTGTTAAGGAGCTTACCAGGTCATTGAACATTGGTTTCTGCTACAATCAGCCCACAATGGGCAAATATAACAACTGTTAGGCCCTATCAAAATGCTAAAGTTAGCAACAAGCTAAGTGCAAAGCCTTTTAAAAAGACAGAACGGTAGCTTGTTGCTAACTTTAGCATTTTAATTGCCTTTTATTTTCCTGGGAACCTTTTGGACTTTTAAAGACATTATTCATCAGCTTTCTGTATATAAAATGATATATTTGTCATTTTTTATTTTATTTTTATATGTTGCAACAAAACTGTTCTTAATAGCATCTTCTTTATTTTCTGCTCCTGAAAATTAACTTTTGTTTGTAGTTCTGCTCCAGGGGACTTTTTCAAAAACATCTAATATTTTTAAAATACTTCAGTTAATTCCCAGTGAACAGGTTAAACAATTATAATTCATTATCTAAATACATGACCTGGTATCGTTTGACACAGCAACAAAAGGGTTAAGGTAAAATTAGTTTTTTTGCTGCTGGATTAAAACCTTTTTCTTCTTGTGGGACGCTTTAGACTCATCCAGAAGATTTAAAATTCCTGTTTAAAATTAGTATTTTAAACAGCATGTTGTATTAAATATCTGAAAACTAATAAAAGCAGAGAAGCACTAATAAAATAAAGATGACATCAATAAGATATTCACTTTTCCTTTCTTTAAATGTAGAACTAGACATTAGAAAGGATGATTAGTAAGGCTTCAACAAAAAGCAGCTGTCTGCTATTTTTACCTGAACTCTTCTCCAGTAATTTTTATAGTAGTCTGTTCAAGTACCATAAAACACTCATGCTTTGTAATGAAGAATAAGACAATAGTTTTAAATGTTGAAGCAAACATCAAATGAAAGGGATGTTTTGCCCTCACATTGTCCAGTGTTGAAATGTCACCGGGTCATGCAGTTCTGGTTGTCAGCAGAGGTGATACTCACCTTGAACACAGCAGAGAGCAAAACAAAGTTTTTTTTAAATAAAGGAAAAAAAGTCACCCAGGAAAAAGGAAAATCCTGAAGAAAATTAAAGCTTTTGTTGTGCTGTGGATCCACGAGTTGGACTGTGGGGTCCTTCTGACCCCCTGAGAAGGAGCTAAAGGTTAATGTCATGTGATGTATTTATACTTTGATCAGGGACAGTAGGGGTGGGACAAGAGGAGGAAAGCTGAATAAAACATTTTGTGTTGTTATTTTTATAGATTTCTTGTTTAAGTTGGCAAACAGAGAGAAGAACTCTATTAGTCCACCTCGCACAACGTGGAATCATTTTTTCGTTTTGTTGTGTCCAAACCTGTCCTGTGTCAGGACATGTGTTTCATGACATTTCCTTCATGTCTGAAATTCTTTTGATTACAGATGATTAGGAGACGTCTCAAAAACCAAAACTTTAAATCTGAGCGACGCAGCCTAACATTCTGATCTTTTCATAAGTGAAAATAAATCTCTGCTCCCTCCTCACCCACATTTAATAAAACATCTTACCTGCTGTCGAAATGTTGCATTATGAGAAGCTCATCAACTCCTCATGGAACAGGTTAGACTCACTCAACAACTCCTGATCTGAGGCATGTGCTGAGGGCAGGACAATATAAATCATTTGGACTGTCTCCAAACATGACAGATTCTGTCACTGTTAAAGGGTCGGGACTGATGGGCTTATCAATACCAACCTGAGACACGGTATCGAATCAATACTTTTGTTTACTTTATTCACATTACTGATCTTATTTTTCACAAAATAAAGTAAAAAATAAAGTCAGCAGTGTAAAAATAATACATTTTTCATTATTTAGCTCACTTTGAGAGTAAAATCCTTTTAAAAACGTTCCACTTACATTTTGTTGTTTAACTCACTGTTCTCACATTTTGCTAATTTTTACTAAATGTTATCCATCCATCCATCCATTATCTATACCCGTTTCTTCCTTTAAGGGTCACGGGGGTCACTGGTGCCCATATCCAG
>JARVJO010000165.1:12143120-12156696 GCA_031762555.1 Cynodonichthys magdalenae | reverse complement strand
AAACTCTACCCAGAAAGGTCCCCGGGCCGGGATTTGATCCGGCGACCTTTTTGCTGAGAGGCAACAGCTCTACCAACCGAGCCACCGTGCTGCCAAAAATGTTAAATATATGTAAATCTAAATGTAAAAATTAAATGTAAATGTTGGAGCTAAATGTTAAAGTTTAGGAATGCTACGTAGCCTTTGCTGTTGGTGCTTGGCTGATGTTATATCATCATCCTGCGACAAAAGCAACTGCTAACGCTGCTAATTCTGCTAACACTTCCCTACAAGGCATCAAACTTGCAGTTGCAGCTGGTGTCCGAGCTGCACTTTAAATTTCTGGACCACAGGTACCGTCCATATTGTTTTCAATGGACAAATTTTGAATTTAAATTTTAAATACCATCTTCAACAGTGTTAGCAGCGTTAGCGAGAAGGGTCTAGCAACAGCCACAGCCACTACGCGCGCCCCTAACCCTAAAAACGTGCCCCGTAGAAAAAGTAAATGGGCTCGGTTTGTAGTGGACAAGGTGTCGTGTTGTTGGGGGGCTCATTTTTGTGTCTGCAGCTGCTGCTGGGTATTATTGGCATTAGTGGTTGTTTTTGTCTCAGTATGATGACATTCTATCAAAAGGCGCACGCCAACAAAGGTTGTGTTCGAATCTGAATTACTTAAATTTAAACTTTAACATGTAATTACATTTAACTTTAATATTTACATATATTAACATTTAGCGAACAATAGTGGAATGTAAGAACCGTGAGTTAAACAAGACAATGAAACATGTTTAACTTGGGTTTATATCAGGAAGGATATCCTCCCCAGAAATGTTTTCACTGCAGTTCAGAGCCTTTAAGGTAAAAACTCACCTTTTTCTTTAAATATCTTCTTTTTCTGCTCCATACTATTAGAAGGTGTTTGAGTCTGACTCTGAGCAAAGAGCTTAATTCATTCTTAACAGGAAAAACATTACTGAAGCAAATTCAGTGTAGATTTGAAATAAATGGGGGCATATGCAAAATTCCCTTTTTTTTAAGTCATTAAATACATTTTGTTGTGTACCTGGAGTCTGTAGGAGTGCAGAAAGTTAGTCTCCCTTTTTGCTGCATTGATATCATATTCTGTTTGGGTCATACTTTTCAGTCCACTCAGTTTTGAACAATGACATCATAGTATTTGTTGCAGAATTGATAAACAAGGTCATACACTTCATAGACTTCTTGAAGCCGTCATTTTATTTCTCTCAGTGATTTTGTAATCCAAGTTCAAAGATGCTGAAGCTACAAGTGGATGAACAAGTCTTCTGTTGTCGACATCTTTAAATCAATTTGTAAGTGAAGTTTCTGCACTTCTAGATAACTCTATGAAATCACAGAAATGGCAGAGTGGAGTACACAATGATCACGTGTGGGGGCTGACGCTTCATTTGGATTTAAAGAGACAGCCTCAAAATGAGTTGATCTGAGACACAGCTCAGAAAGGGGGTGAAAGAGGGGCTTGTGTATTTACCGTCTGTTTTTTTCCGCTTATCCGGGGTCGGGTTGCGGGGGCAGCAGCCTACGCATGGAGACCCAGACTTCCCTCTCCCCCGCCACTTGGGCCAGCTCATCTGGGGGAATCCCAAGGTGTTCCCAGGCCAGCAGAGAGACATAGTTCCTCCAGCGTGTCCTGAGTCTTCCTCTGGGTCTCCTCCCAGTGGGACGTGCCCGGAACACCTCACCAGGGAGGCGTCCAGGAGGCATCCTAACCAGATGCCCGAGCCACCTCAACTGGCTCTTCTTGATGTGGAGGAGCAGCGGCTCTACTCTGAGTCCCTCCCGGATGACAGAGCTTCTCACCCTCTCTCTAAGGGAGAGACACCCTGCGGAGGAAACTCATTTCGGCCACTTGCATCAGCGACCTTGTTTTTTCAGTCACTACCCAAAGCTCATGAGGGTTGGACCGTACACCGACCAGTAAATCAAGAGCTTCGCCTTCTGGCTCAGCTCTCACTTCACCACGACAGATCGATACAGCGCCCAAAGACCCCTCATGATGAATAACAACATTGGACCGAGTGTTCCCTCGCCCGGACACAGGTCATCTCTGGAGCCAGGCCTGGAGGTGGGGCACGTTGGCGAGCTCCTGGTGGCCGGGTTTTCACCCATGGAGCCCAGCCAGGCACAGCCAGAAGAGGAGACGTAGGTCCCCCTTCCCATGGGCTCACCACCTGTGGGAGGGGCCGTAGGGGACTTGATAAAGTGCTATAAGTTCAAACCATTTACTATTTAAATGTGAAAAAGGATTTAAATGGATACGGCTCCTTTAAGGTTGTAAACTAATTATCTCCAGAGGACGGTGGACTAAAACTAAGGTGCTGCAGCTCATGTGGTCATACTTTTTTTTGTTTAGATTTATTAAGTTCCTGCTGATGTATCTGTATGTAAAAATAATGTACGGTTAGTTTAAACACAACCTGTCTGGCAGCAGATGAACAAAATATTTTGCGCTGCAACAGTTAATTAATCAGAAAATACTGCAAACTTAAAATCAGGCAAATGAACTTTTATATACTTGTCGGCATCAACAACAAAGCAGCCTTTTCATTTATTCCCACTTTGCTTTTTAAAAAAAACACTCAAATTCACGACATTCATGACTCAAACATGACTCTGGTTGTGACTTGAGATTAAAAGAACGATGAATCTGAATCTGCACCAGATTAAAGCCAGCAGTCGCTTGTCTGTGTCCAGTAAGTGCTGGCTGCTTTTATTGGATTTGTTAAATATTTGATTGAACTGAAAACTGGAACAGTGGAGGTCTGACTCCACCCATACCCTGATTAGAATTTCTCCCTTTTAGAAACATGTTGAAACTGTCACGTGTTGCACATGAAGAGTCCTCAGCGTTTAAGTGATTAAAGTGGAGAGCAGACGGTGGCTCGTCATCACGCAGCTGCAGGATTCTTCCCGCCGATCCGATCTGCGTTTTTTACTCTTCGCTTGTGTCCTTTTTGCTGGTCTCCTGTCCTTCGAAGATGGGGTACTTGCTCTCCACCTCGGCCCAGGTTAACGCACCGTTGGCCAAATCCCGAACGATCACAGGCAGCTCATTAACCTGAGGAAGAGGAGCGTTTACACGATGATCACAAATGAGTGCGTTCTGGAGAGAAACTGTAAATCCTGAAAGAGCTGCCGTACCTCGGCCCGGATCTGCCTCATGGAGTCGCGGTCCCTGAGAGTCGCCGTGTGAGGCGTCTTGTTCACTGTGTCGAAGTCGATGGTGATGCCGAACGCCACCCCGATCTCATCCGTCCTGGCGTAGCGCCTGCCGATGGATCCGGACGAGTCGTCCACCTTGTGAGAGACGCCGTTTTTGGTCATGGCCTCGGCTGAGAAGAAGAGAGACGAAGGGGAGTGACTAAACTGCAGCGTTTAACTCTCAGACAAAGACGCCGAGCGGAGACTTACATAACTCCTTCACGAAGGGCACAAACTCCTGATTCTGGCTCAGAGGTAGGACAGAACATTTGTAGGGAGCTACAGTAGCTGGGAAGCTAAAATACTGAAAAAACAAAACATGAATTAATTAAAATTCATATAGAAGCTTTGATACACAGAAATAACAGAACAGTTTACTGTTGGAAACTCCTCAGTAAGAAAAGTGGCTCCTAAAAGTCACTAAATGATGTAATTTACAGCTCCACTCGCAGAGGAAAGAGCTTTCACAGAAGTCTCCAAGAACACTAGATAATACCTGCACATAGGGAATACAGTTCCCAAGAGTCCCTTTTTTTAAAATTTCATTTGATATTTCCATTATGTTTTTTACTCCCGAGTGTTCTTGAACTTTATTGGTTTTGCACTTTGTGTGTTCTTCTCATTACATTTTTGTTTTAAATTTAAAGTTACATTTTTAGCTGGTGTGCAGATCTGTCACTGAAAGTCGTACGATGTATTTCCAAGTACATGACAAGTAAAATTGATTTAGATTTGTTGCAGTAGCTTTTTGAAGGAAAAAAAAAAAAAGTTGTTGGAGGGGTTTAAAAACTCACTCAATCTAGCGACAAAGTCATTAAGTTGGCAACACTGCATCAAACTCACCGTTCTCTGTTCATCTCCTCCTCTGATGTGGAATGTGTGCTCAAAGATGGTGTACATGATCCTCCCGATGCCGAAGGACGGCTCGATCACATTGGGGACGACTTCCTCCACTGAACGCCACAAAAACAACACGAGTAAGAGAAAACCAAACATCACCAAGAATCCACTTTGTTCCTGTTCCTCAGGAGGGACTCTCACCGTGCAGAGTCTTCTGGAACCGCTTCACGCTGACCATGTCCTTGGTGAGTTTGAACGTTTTGCCGTCAGTCTCGATGGCGAACTCTCTGTGGAGCAGGAAGAAACGTGAGCGGTTAGAAAAACAAGTCTGGTGTTTAAAAAACTGTGCCGTGAATCCTGTAGAAAAAGGCTCACCCGGTTTCGTTCAGCAGCGCCTCCTGCTCCGTGATGAAGCACTCGTCGCACACGGCCAGGTACTCCATGGCCAGCTTAGCTTCCTTCTTATACGCCTTCCCGATGGCTCCTTTGTTGAGCTCAAACTGGACAACGTTTACAGTTTTGTGTGAAGAAGTTAAGAACAAAAACTGTTGATTAAACACTTTGACGGTTCTAGAGTGAAATGCTGTTGCAGTTTCAGGATATGGGTTCTTTGAGAGCCTTTTCAGCAACCAGAGGGACCTTGGTGGCTCTGGCGTGACACTGCAGATCGAAACAGGACCGGTCGGCACAGCCCACAATCTCGATCCAGCCCTGAACAGACACCTGAGTTATTTTATTTCTGAGATGATGCGGTGAGCCTGAAAGGAAATGGTGCAGTTTGACATACGTAGGAGGTTTTGGCTTCAGCATCCCAGCAGTCACAGGCGTAGTGAGCCATCTCGTTGTCCATGTGCTGCCGGAAGCGTAGCTTGTCTTTGGCCACGCCCACTTTAGTAAGGTAGAGGTAGATCCTCCCGATGAAGTATCCCAGGACGGAGTTATTGATCACTCCCTGAATGTGAAGACAGAAATGTTAGTTTCTGTTTAAATCAGAGATGGGCAACTGGTGGCCTGCAGGTGACTTCCATCCAGCTCGCCACAGAATTATCTTTCTTCTACTTCAAAAAAAAAGCACTAATTATTATTTTTTTGTAGATACACTATCTTTTCACAGAACCTGCAAACCTGTGTTTAGTCACCACTACAACATGTTGCACAAAGCTAGTTAAGTGTTTATTCATTGTTTGCATCAAATGTTTTGTATTCATATTTATTAATCAAGAGTACCACAGTTATACATGCATTTGAGCATGAAATATGTTGAGTTACTGCACTGTATATTGGTTTATTATACATAAACACACAAACGTTTAAAAGGCAGTTTTAAAACATTTGGGGCAGTTTTCTGAACTATGTGGTCCTCTGGTAGATTCAACAAAAACTAGTGGCTTCCATCATTAAAGTTGCCCATCCCAGGTTTAAATAAAACACAGCTACAATAATCAGATACTTACTTGCTCCACAGCATCCCCCAGCCTCATAATCTGAGCCGATTGCCCGCTGGTCTGAGCTTTGGAGGAGTACAACATGATCTGCAGGTCGGCTACATTGCAGAATTTAGAATGGTCCTTCTCACTCGGGTCCACGAAGTGTTCAATTTCAGCCATGGTGAACTCTCTGTGCAGAAACAGGGAAACGGAGTGTTTTCAAACAGGATTGTTTTAAAGGGTAAGAGCAGCAGGGACAGCCCCAGACGTTCCTCACCTGACCCGAATGAGTCCGGATCGAGGAGAGATTTCGTTCCTGAAAGAGTTTCCTATCTGAGCAGCAGCGAAGGGAAGTTTTCCCTGATTGAACTCCAGGAGGCGCTTAAAGTTGAGGAAGATTCCCTGAGCAGTTTCAGGCCTCAGATAGCTGCAAATTCACAAAGAAAATCAGCAACAAAAATCGGAACACGTCACAAACTCCCATAGGGGTCTGGGTTAGATCGTACCCCGGCATGTTCCCTCCCGGTCCGATGGACGTCTGAAACATCAGGTTGAAGGAGATGGGAGGCGTCAGCTCGTTTCCTGTGGTCGGAGACTTGACGTTGTATTTGACGAAGAGGTCCGTCAGCTCTTGTTGGGTGTAGTTGTCCATCTGAGGTCAGATTGAAACAGTTCAAACAAATATTGTAAAACACTTTGGGTGATAAAGAGGACAAGTTCCTTCAGACTGACCTGAGTGATGACGTTCTCCATCTCGGTCTTCTTCTCTGCGGCACACTTCTTATCAGACATCAGCTTCTGCAGATGAGCTGCACTCATAATAATAATAATAATAATAATAATAATAATAATAACTTCTCAGTGCAAGTTATTTATAGAACTTTGGGCAGACAAACACATTAAAACATACAATTTGTTTTTGACAGATAAAAAATGAATTTAATCTAATAAAATTGATATAAAAAGTTAAAGTGGGACAAGTTAAGATGTCTAGAGATATCTTAATGCTAAAAACAAGAGATTTCAAACATCCCTTCAATGATAAGCTGACTCCGGTTTACATTATTTTTTATAAACAGTCAGTTTAATCCCGTCTCACAGTTTGATTAGATGGTTTTAACAAGTTTTTTTAACATGTTTTTCTTCTATTTTTTACAGACAACAGAAATCCATCTTTAATCCCACATCAAACACATTTTTTTGTTTTTGCTTAAAAGCATCAAACTAAATTAGTGACAAAAAATTCAGCTTCTATGAAGCTTGTTTTCAAAAAAGTTTTATCACTAAATTCTTCAACACGGTCCTCTTTGGCGCCATCTTGTGGCCAAAAGTATAAAGAGCAGCTTGAAACCACAACATAAAATGAATCAATTCATCACGACAGCTGCTGTTTAACATCATGACACATTTCTGTCTGACATCAGGCCATCGTCCTGCTTTAAACAGGTATTTTTTGTGGGTAAAAGGATAAAGCTACGGTGGTTTTATAAATAAAAATGATTAAAAGTGTGCCATGAAGTAAGAAAATTGTAACCAATTCACAACGCAGTTTGGAATGATGCTTGTGCTCCCTGCCTCCATGACTTCCTGTACGCAACCAGTTTTTGTTTACTGTAAGATCTTTTTCTATCTCATGTACACATAGTTTCTCTTTTTGTTTCTTTTTGGGGGATTAAAGTGCTTATGAACTGGTAAACTTAACACATAAGGCTGTCTGGCTTCATGTCTCACTGCATTACATCACCGTTTTGTTAAGTTTTGAGGAAATTTGCCACCAAAACACCACAAATCTGACCGACTTACTTCCACATAAACCTTTGAATCAGGCACCAAAGCGTGGCGTAGCTTCCACACTTTTGAAGTTTTGGAGTTTCAGCTTCAAACCACCCATCGCTAACAGTTACACAACAAAAGATAGTTCTCAAGTGACGTAACAACCTGCAGAGCACACGATCGAATCCTCATATTTGTGGGTGCTAACAGAAGAGGGTAATACTCTTCATGCAGCAGTATGTTTCAGTATGTTTTTTGCAATTTGTGTCATAGTTGGTAGCAACAACTGTACTGCTTGTGAGGCAGTTTATCCTTACGGTTGTGAAACACCAAGGAGAAGCAGCTGAAGCCCTATCATTAAAGTGACGTGGCTTTTTGTGGTTAACGAGAATAAACTGCAAAGGTTTCAACCAATCCCAGCATTCCAGAGTGTCAGACCACTTCAGTGAGTGACAGCATAGTACGTTAGATTAAAAAAAAAGTGGAGTATCATGAATAACCAGTAAAAGTGTACTGAATGCTGTGCAGTCCACCACCCCCCACTCTCAAGGTAAACACACATGTAGGATCTGTGACGTACAGCTTCAGATTATAAACACCAAAGCTCAGTAGTCATGATTTATGACAGTAGCATGGTGTGTTCTGGTAGCGCCTGTCTGCCTGGGTCAATGTGTTTTTTAAATTTTATAACTAGCTTTTGTGGTTCCTCCATACTGGTTTCCTAGCTACAAGCCTAATGCTAGTCCACGAACATGATGGGACCACCGGTGCAAAAGTACCCGGATGATGATCAATGAGCACCCTCTACTAGCAGATTTGTTAAATCAGCTTTAGAACAGAACGTATGAGAACCAACATGAAAATGTTCCTACCTTTGAGGAGGTGGTCGGCCCTGAAGCATTCGCCGTTCTTCACATCTTTCACCATGTAGTCTGCAAACTTTTCCACGTGTCCTGAAGTTCTGGGCGAGCCGAGAATACGACAGATGACTAAATAAGCCTCAGTGAGGAAATAAAATGTTTATTTTGACACGGTTTCACTTGTTAACAAGTGTATCTGCAGCCGGGCTATGGAGTGCAGCTATGGAGGCAGCTTCCAAGCATGAAACTACAAAAATCAATGTGCGCCTGTTGGTAAAAACCCACAGTTCAGCACTTCGGAGCTGACTCTAGGAACCACCAGGCGCTTTCTTCAATAGTTAGAAGAATTAACAAACAGAAAACAGTATAAAACCTTTGGGTTTTATTTGTGTTTTCTGACTGAAGAACATTTTAATCATGAAAACAAAACAGCTGCAAACGACTTCCAGCCCTGTGAATGTCTCTATTAGCTACATTAGCTAATCCCAGCTTTGTGCAGACCATCTTTAAGAGAAAAAAAAATTGTCCAATTAATCAGCCCTCATCAAATCAGCAACCTACTTGAGTACAGGCTCAGGTGTCAGCATGGTGCAGTCGATCTCCAGGATCTGCTCCTCTTGGATGAAGTGCTGCCTCCAGGCTTGCAGGATGTTGTTCTTTAGAGCGCAGCCCACGGGGCCGAAGTCATACAGTCCGCTCACACCTGGGGAGATTTACTGACCGGTAATGGCACACCCAGAAAGAACTGGACTTTAGTTTAAACACCAAACTGAGATCTTTATTTCAAGAATTACCTCCATAGATGGCGAAAGCCTGGTCATAGAAAAAGCGCCTCTTGAGTGTATCCTCCATCTTGGTTCTGTCAACGTCATCTTTGGGCTGCAATGCCAGTTCCTGCAAAATTTACACCAACTATAAAGTGTGTAACACAAAACAGAGATCTGTTCTTCTGAAACATCATGCCAGAAAACTTAGTGGTAAAACAGGTTTTGTGTAGCTCATCTGTCTGCAGACAGAAGGCAAACATTTAAGTCTATGTTTTGTTTTTTATCAATACATAAACTTATCCAGCATTTACAGCCCAACACGAATGAATGAAAGCATTCAGGCTAAACATGAATCAATACTAAACAGGAATAACTCACCTTGTTTTCCAGAGTTTTCTTCCTTGCTTTCAGTTCAGCTACAGCTTTAGTCACATCTACGTCAGGAGCTCCTTCCTGCTTTAACTGGCGCACCAGATCCCCCTAAACCAGAGCAAAACAAAACATGGAAAAAACACCACTGCATCACCAACAAAACACGACTCATCTCTAGTCTGTTTACAATACAAAATTATTATTTTGGTAGCATCACAAAATTGGCATATTTCCTAAAACCCCACCCTGCTGGCTGAGTCCTGTCTGCAGCAGCTGTCTGAAACGTGGCAAAGAGCTAACTGTAAGCTAACAGTTAACTCACAACAGAAACATAGCAGCTGAGCTAACAGTTAGCTTCTGTTGTGAGCTAACAGCTAGTTTCTGTTGCCAGCTAACAGCTAGTTTCTGTTGCCAGCTAACAGCTAGTTTCTGTTGTCAGCTAACAGCTACCCTCTGTTGTCAGCTAACAGTTAGCTACTATAACATAAAACTGTTCAAGGCTGTTCAATGCTTCAAATGACAGGCTGGAAGTAGCCGATCAAGCTAGCCGGTTAGCCTAACAAAATTGAGGACTGACTAGTACAAAAACCTAGCCCATTTTTAGAAATTAATAGAAATGATTTAAAGGGTCTACAATAATTAAAATAAATAGATGCAAGTCGCTGTTACCTGCTCTTTGACTGCAAGCCTCAAAGGGGCGAGAATCTCCTCAATGTTGCCGTCCATGGTGGTGGTACGTTCTTCTGCGGGCTCAAGCCACTTAATTTTCTTCTTCTTGTTCTTACAAAAACGGGCCGATGTGGAAAACGGCCGATTTCTGGGCGGCTGGCGAAGCGTCTGCCGAACTAAGCGGACCGTGGACGACCGACAGGACGAGGAAATCTCTGCACTGGTCCTCAGCAGTGCTGATGCTGCGCTGCGGAGAAGCATGGACCGCCGGAGAATGATGAAATCCTCAGGAACAAGTAAATGCAGCAGCTGCTGCGTCCGGGTCAGCACTTTCGCCACGAGCGCACGCACAAAACGTATGGGCTGATTCGGAATAAAAATACAAACTATTTTAAAATAAATAAATAAATATTTAGTGGCTTAACGTGTTGTAATTATGTCTTCACATCTCGTAATTACTCGGTTATCATGAGTTAGCTTCTCATAATTATAGAGTCAAAATTATGACATTATGGTATTATCATAGTCTTTGAAGTCAAAGCTGTTGGGACTTAAATCTTTGCATAACATAATAAACTGTGGTGTCAACACAAGGCTTAAAACTAAACATTTAAGCTGAAATAGCTGAAATAGTCTCATTATATATATAAATGTCTCCGGTAACTTTGTGTGATTCCTGTCTATGCACCTCATTTGTGAGTAAAATCACATGAAATGTGCAGTAATTTGTTTTAGCCACTAGAGGGCACTAAAACCAACCAAGTTAACGCCCTCAGTTCATTTGGTGAGTATATTGTTTGACATAGTTGATTAGGTCATCTTTGGTTTTCATCTTCCTTGCTAAAAAGAAAAAGCTCCTAAAAGAGAAAAAAAACATACAATTAGTTATGTAATTAATTTCTATTGCTTTTTAAACAGAAAATATTCAAATAAATGGGTCTGAAACTTTAGATAAACATGTTATATATTTATAAACTGGTCTTATTTTGAGCAAGTTTTCCATATGCTTTTTTAGAATCAGTTGAATCAGCCTTGCTATAATTTTTCCTTCCAACAAGAAGAATTGAGGCCTGCTTCCAGACAGGTTATGTGTCATCAGATTTCAGGTGCAGCTATCAAGTCTTGGCAGACTCTGTAAGCAGAGACGGACCGTCAGTAGGTTGTGATTGTGGCTGTGAGATCTGTGTCGTGGTGTCAGCTGAACACGGACGTTACTGTAGGTGCATGACCCCACATTAGGAGCGTCATGTTGGTGAGGAGATTACGTACTAATTATGAGCAGCATCAACAGATGACGTCCTTCTGTTTTCCTCCTGTCCATATGCTCCCAGGCTCTTGTCTCTCAGGTGGGGTCCTCCGGGCCTCTGTGGTCCATTAGGGGAGGGGGGGACAGCTGATGTGAGGAGGATGACTGGCAGTGGACCAGAAAACCACTTCATCTCCCTTGTTCTTACTTTATGCTCCATTGAGGCCGAAGCTGTTTGTTTCACAGAGCAGAGCTGAAGGTCTCTGGAGCCCAGGTGGAGTTTAGTTTGAATAAAAACTGCACAAGGCGAAAAATGTATTATTTGTTTATGAACAGTTGGACTCTGGGGATGAAAGGCAAGGATTTGGCAGATAAATGTGTAATTAAATAAACAAAGCAATGTTGTAAACTGGACTTGTTTGGAGTGAACCGAGGTGAGCTTGACTCAATAAAAACATGACTTTATTTTGAAAATGCTAAAACAAAAATTATATCTCTGATTTTTTTTTTGAACAGTCACAAATGGCAATTTGTTGACATGACAAAGCTGCTGTTTTAAGTAAACTCTGTGAACTGAAGTTATTCCAAAAACTGGTAAGGCAGGACTATTCAACTGATGGCCTGGGGGCCATGTCATATGAGCTCAGTTTGGCCTATTGATGAGTTCATTTTAAAATAAGACAAAATTTTAAATTATAAATTTGCATAATGACAATAACTGCCAGATGTTAGGCCCCTAAGCCCCAGTGGTAAGATATTAATTTATCTCCATCAGCATTGGTTTGTTTGTCTGTCTGCGCACAAGATTACTCAAAAGTTTGAGTGAGCCACCACCAAGTTTGTTTACCTACGGTACATGTGTCAAACTGAAGGCCTGTGGGCCAAATGTGGCCTGCCACTGCATTTAATGTGGCCCATGAATGCTTCAAAGATGTATTTAATTTCCTGATACTGTATCGATTTTTTTATTCAGGGTTAATGGATGGATGTTATAAGAAGAAATGTGAAATACAAATGCAGTTATCACTGTTGTTTGGTGTTTTTCTGATTGCAGAAAAAAACTGAATTTTATTAGGTTTTATGCATGTAATGCTCTATATACAGAGCTTTTTAAAATTAGATTCTTTTGGAGAAATAATGGCAATTGCCTTTCGCAATGCATGACTTGTCACCAAATTCTTGCTAATACACAGCCCTAGTTGGTATCAGGTTTGTTAGGTACAGAAGGGTTTTGTTTATATTGAGTGCATACCCTCATTTCAGTATTGCATATCTGCAAACCTACTAGAGAAAACTCCAACTGCACCATTTAGGATAATTTTTATTTATTTATTGTTATGTTTGATGTCATATCTGTCGTGAGTACCTTTAAATTGTGCCAAAGATGTGTCTTTTTCCTCTCAGAGGCTGGAAAAGGCGGACAGAGAGGAGGGAGGTGGGCGGACTGAGCTTGTTTTCAGTTCGGACTGTTTTAGTTGTTTCTGGAGCCTCTGTGGCGCGAGGACGGACGCCATCTCTGCGTAAACACTGGATCACATTGGCTGTTGTAGTGAGTGAGTGTGTGTGGGGTGTGTGTGTGTGTGTGTGTGTGTGTGTGTAGAGTGAGAGTAGGCTACAGTATCTGCAGAAGGCGGGTGGGACACACACACGCTTTTGTTCGCTTCCTGCGCGTCGGACCGTCACATCTGGCACTGCTTCTCTCTCTCCCCTGAGCCCACATGGGACCGCACGGGTCCACGAGCACGACTGCTGTGGAGTCTCTTTGATGGTGCAGGCGGCCCGCGCGCAGATAGGGGCACTGCTGTTGCGCGCGCTTCTATAATGATCGCCGAGGACTAAAAAAAAAAAAAAAGAACCAAACGGCGGAGCGGATCGGTGCGCAACATCTCGTTTCCATGGACAACACGTCCATCATAACACAGGTTGCAAATCCGAAAGAGGAGGAGAGCATCTCATCAGGTCAAGATAAAGGTAACACACACACACAAACACACACGCGGACCTTTTATGTTTTGATTGGATTGAATTCTTTTATTTTGGTGCTAGTCTGAAAAGATCTGCAGCCCTCTGTACAAAATAAAAAAATAAAAAAAAGAGGGAACATTGGCTTCTGGCTGCAACAGCAAAACAGTATCGACGTGAAAACGTCCATCGTTTCATCTGAGGCAGAGGATTACACACTATCGGGTCACAACCAGAACCAGAACACCAGCATCGTGCTGCTGCACAGCTTCTTTATTTTGGAGCCATCATCCGAAGATTTCCCTGTTTGATTCAGTTAAATCATAATATTTTTCTCCCTCAGCTGTGGAGCTGGGTTTACTACCAGTGACGTGCGGTCACTAGAGGCAGGGGAGGCAGAGCCTCCCCTTTCATCATGGAAATTAAAAAGAAAAAACA
>JARVJO010000165.1:12094108-12108107 GCA_031762555.1 Cynodonichthys magdalenae | reverse complement strand
GGACCAGTCCTTCAATTCTGAGCAAAGGAAGGACGCATTTGTCGGCCGCATCGGAGGAGTCTTCGGTTTTGGACAGCGCTGTGACGTAAGAGGTTGACGAATTCGGCCTTCGAAGGACTCGGTCTCTCGTTTTGGACACAGCCTATATGTGCCCTGGTACCTATTTTCCCCAGAACCTGTTTCCCAGTACCTACATATTCCCTGGTAGCTATGGTACTTATGTTTTTTATAATTGTGTTCTCCCTGGGTTAATAATGAAAGTCATGAAAGATGTTTGGCTTCCTCTTCAAATGTATTTTGAAACAATAGAAAAATATGCTGATTTACACTGCAGACATTGTACAGGAGAATAGGGATCTAGGGAACTTAGATGGAACATATAGGTACAGGGCAACCTATAGATACCAAGAAACATAGGATCTGGGGAACATCGGTATGTACCCCTCAGATATCCTCTCAGCTGAAGTTACTTAGTGGAGCTGCTGCAGCTCTTCATGCTTCTGATTCATTCATCCCCATCAATTATTTAAACAAAACTCACACCGTCTTCTCACACATAATGCATGACTAGAATCTATTTTTGGGTCGAGCTTTTTTATTTTTCTCCTTTACTCATTAAATCAAAGCTACTCTTTTTCTCTGGTGTCTTTGTTTTTCTGCCCCCACAGGTCCCGGTGCAGTCATGGTTTGACGATATGACAGACACAGAGCTGCTGGATCTGATCCCTCTGTTTGAGGGTCTTAGTAAAGAGGAGGACGTTTACAGTTCCTTACAGAGCCTGAGGAACAGGTAGCAGATGGTTTGCCTGCCTTTACCCTGCTGAACAGGAGCCTCTGTAGTCCACCTCCGGTCCCTCAACAAACCGGGTCACTGGTGGTATACCTGCTGATCCATGGACTCTTTCTCCGGGACTCTTACAAATAAATATTTTACTGTATGTAAATAGTAAATGTTTCTAAAAGGGAAATTAAAACGTCCAATAATTTTTTATCAGAGACACAGTTTTACTATGTTATTAAGATTCTACAAGAAATATTTTAGTTAATAAAACAATCAAATTCACGGAGCAGTGTGTTTTTTTTTTTTTAACAGGAAGTGACTTTTCTGTTGTGTTGAGCTGTTTTCTGCAAGTTTGATGATCCGAATTTTGGTTACAACAACTGTGATTTTACCTTTTCTTACAGAATGAAGTGCCTTCATTACTGTGCCGGTTTTGTTGTGTCAGGTTATGGGCTGCACGTTTTTATCTTGTGTTTTCATTCCGATCTACAAAAATCCTATTATGTAAAGAAAAAAGAAAAATAAACAGAGTCCTTTACAGGAGCATTTAATCGGAGTAAAGTGAAACAAGTAATTTATACAAATTTATGAAAACTAGGTTATTGGACATGGATGATTTTATGGTTCTGAGTTTAGTAGCACTGAATTGTGTAATTCACTGGAAACGTGATTTGTGGATGATTCGATCTTTGGCAGTGACTGTAAATCAAACTCTGAAAACCTATTTTGCTTTTTGAAGGAAAAATAATTTGTGTGTGATCACTGTCCACCTGTAATAGACCATTTTGTATTTACAAATGTGCGAAGCGGCAGAGCTCACGCGTGTTTCAATACAAACGCTAAGGTTGCAATGGAGACACCATTGGAATTGAAAAAATTCAACAAGCTCAAAAAGCAGATTTATAGCTGAAAGATATTTATGAAAAATCTCATGTTCCTAAAGGAAAGTTTAACATGAATCAGTTTAGACAATTTGGTATTTCTATAGCAACCTTTGCATTTGTATAGAAAGATGTATAGCTGGCTGATTCACGCAATAACTATTTGTAATTAAGAAATGGTCTATTGTTAAACTCCTAATGAAAGTCTAAATGACAAAAAATTAGCTTAGATTCTATTTATTTGGGGGGGGGGGTGCATTTGTAAAGAAAGGCTGTTGGCATTGTACTGTACAACATGATTAAAGTTGCAAGTTTGCACACTGTTGGCCTGTTTTCACAATGTTTTGACTTTAATTCAGAGTAAATCAAAATGTGAAAAATAACTGATTAGCGAGATAATCGGGTACAAATTGGACTGCTGCTGTTTGGATATTTGAATATGACTCTTATCACAAACAACTCAATATGACATCTAATTTTTTATTTAAGTAAATAATACCATCAAACAATTTCAAATAAAGAAATATATCATTATTTTTAATAATAATTCAGTAGTAAATAGGGGACCACTCAACTGATGGAGAGATGGAGCAAAAACATATCCCTCATACAGTATATACTGTATATATATATATAGTGTATTATATTGTGTTTTATAATGAACTAGGCTTAGTACTACAGAAAACATGCCTTATTATTGTGTATTAGATACTGAGACAAAACTGAATAATAAATATAAAAGAAAAGTATAATTAACCAGAAATCTCACAACCTCCTGCAGTTCTTCCACCGATCCACGAGGGGTCGCGATCCCGCCTTTGAAGAGCTCTTATCTAGATGTTAAATCATCCACATTGATCAATTAATTTTTTTATGAAGAGGAACTTGTATTAAAAATATAAAGGCAATTGTTCACAAATTGCATGCCACATTCTTGTGCATTTCAAAGCAATAAACAGATTTTTTTAGGGTTATGTGAAGAAGTAGTGAACATTTAACATCGTCCCTGTTGTGGATAACTCTAAGTAGAAATGTAGCATAACTCTGACCAGATGGACGAGCTAACAGCTAATCTGAGTGAGGCCAAAACTAAAGTGGGTGGGGTGTAAAATCTCTTTCAATCTCAAATATTTCATTGTTATTTACACATAAGCTGTTCTACAAACTTTTACCTGTTAACTTTGAACAATTCAGTTATTCCAGCAGAAATACAGTAATCTGGTAATAAATTGAAATAGTTTCAAGATGAGAGGGATGGCTTTTGTTATGGCTCCACTCAGACTAGACATAGTTCAACAATATGGTCAGAATTAAAATCTTAACTATAACAGGTAAGATTAATTATTTGTAGACTTTTCATTGAACCGCATTAAGAAGAAGCTATAAGGGCCTCAGGTCTGAAAAGCCTTTTATGACAGAGTTTTAATTCACAATGGCCGCCACAGCTACATGTTGTGAGATTGATGCTGGGAGTAAAGTGTGTGTTGAGGATCACTTTCAGCAACTACCACACCAAGATTTAGCTCAATTTTTGCTGAACCAACTGATTTTGAACCATTTTTATATTAGCTGAGGGGAGATGGCTTCGACATTCAGTATTTTGGATTTATTCTGATTCCAAAATATCGTTGAAGTTATTCGGTGTCGGATGAAAGTTTAGCTTTAACTCAAGTTTTGTACCCAGGAATACAGACTAGCATGAAGAGCTTAAATAAACATTAACTTTTCTTTAAAAAAAAATAAAACAACAAGGATGACGTGGCAACAAAACAGAGGACATAACAGAGGAGTAGCACGAGGAGGCCCAGACACGGCTTGATAGCCAATAATGCTCAAACAGTGAGTGAATGAGAATTGACGGAATATATGGACAGAGGTTGATGGGAAGAGTGGCTGCAGCTGTGAGAATAACACGGGGAGCAGAGACTAACCATGGACAAGTGGTGGCACAAAGCAAACACATAGACAAGACAAAAAAGAGGAAATAAGCTGAAATAAACAATTAGCAAAAGCTAACAATGTATTGTTAGCTAGCCTAAACAAATTCATGCTAACCACTCAGAACAACTGTCACTATTTGCATTTAAACTGCTTTTGATTGTAAACTGAACACTTAACTGTGTCCCGTTGAGCTCAACAGGATTTAGCTGGTGTCTTTGTGCATTAATGGCACAGTTATAAAGTAGTTAATGTGCAACCAACCAGAGCCTGGGCTTCATGTGATATCTTGATGTGGACTTTTAGCTTTTGCCTACGTAGCAGCAGCTTGAAGTGGATTAAGCATTACACGACCCATTGTTCCAGCCTGGAGAACTTTTGTTTTCGATTTTTTTTCCCTTTTGACCTTCAACTTGAGATATGAGAGGACTGCAGTTCGTCTCGTGCAAGTTATGTTAGATTTAGTATTGAGTCTGTGACTGAACCGTAACGTAACTGTCAAAGGTAAGAAAAACCTCAGTTTGTTTGGTTTAAAGTGTTTATTACCAGTTGTAAAAGGTTAGTTATTGAATAGTTCTATGAAAGGATCTTCAACAAATGCATTTAATAGACATATTTATGATTTATTTAAGAATGTATAAGAAGTTGATAAATTGGTTACATCTGTTACAAAAATACATGCTTTAAATTATTTGTTTGTTTACTAAAACTCAGCAAAACTCTTCAAAACCAGATTTTTGGTGTTATTTCAGGAATGGGTTTGAATACAGTGAGTTCAAAATGGACATAAAGGGTTCAGGGACCAGATTTAAACCCTGCTCATCTCCTGCCTGTACCTGACAGGTGGTGGGTGCAGGCGTATTAAAAGCTGTGGTCAGAGTAAATAGGAGGACAGGAAATTGCAGGTGTGTTCAGAGCTGGGTGTGGACGCAGACCAAGCCCTCCCCGACTCCCACACACTGACAGGAGAGGCCAGCAGCACTTTAATATGACGTTATCTAAAAGATAAATCTGTCTTTCCTGCATGTAGGAGACGCCCAAACGTTCATTTCATCTCGCAGAAGAAAAGGTAAGAAGCATTTAAAATGATTTTCCTTCTTGTTTGTTTGATTTACTCAAATCCCTGCAAATTTGTGAGAACACTTGTTCAAGAGGATAACTTTGAAAAATACTTTCAGAGAATATTTTATATGATCTGGATATTAGGATGTTGTAAATCTTGGGATGCATCAGGGTGCAGCAGTGGAAAAACTCATTGTGTCTCTGAGTGAAAGGACAGACAGGTAACCCGCCCCACCTGTCTCAATAATGGATTATTGTCCTCTCTTCAGCTGTTTCTGAACACAATTGCTGAACAAAATGAATGTTTACATTACAAATACTTGAACAAAAGCCACAAATTGAATGAATCAAAGATGACGACAGAAGTGAACGTCAGCTTCATCTCTATAAAGATGTGCTTATTACTAGTTAGAATAAAGCTATAGTTGTTTATTTTACCAGATATACTGTAGCTTCAGGGCCCACTATGCGTTGTTTTTAATGCTTCACCTCTGGTTTTTAGGGCTTTGGTGGAAAAAGTAATTGCAGTAAAACATGCCTTTTTTAATTTTTTTTTTCAGATCTATCATTTATCATATCTGAGCTTTTGGAAGACAAAACATTTTCCTCCCTTATCCAGTTCAGCTAAAAGCGCCTAAACTAAACTTAATCTACAGCTAATAAAAATGGAACTGATTGAGCTACAAGAATCTTTTTGCTGAATGATTTCTCTAAGTTTTGTCTTTTTTTTAAATAACCTTTATTCTCTCTCTTTATTGGAGCAGAGGGCTGCCCTTTAAGGCACGTAGGGAACAGCTGGGAGGGTTGAGGGTCTTTCTCAAGTTCCCAGAGTGGGACGTTTCAATTGAACCGTCAACCTTCCAATCACACTTTCCCTAACCTCTGCACCACTGCTCGATTGATGAGTCCAAAATATATATAAACTGATTCCTCAGAAAACTTACAGGATTACAAATGAGATTGTGACTACTAAAAAAAAACACTTTAGGTTGGTGCAATCACAATTCAAACTGAAGTAATTGTGTCAATTTTTGGACAATATTTATTTATATTTAAATGTATGTATGTATAACAGAGGTTAGCACAAAAAGTAAGTAAATTCATATTTAATAGATTATTTCTTTGGTGTAACAATGCTCCTTGGCAATAAATCTTGTTGGTTAATTACCCTTTTAAATGGTGCCACATTTGTAAGGAACATGCATTTGTGGGATGAGCAAACAACTTATTTTGCTGTTGCTGTTTGTTTTGAGCTTCTCTAAAAAGTCATTTAAAAATAATTGAGTTCTTTATTTGATAAAAACACTTTATGCAATGGACTAAAAGTTTTTATTTGGCGTTATGTTCAAGTGATTTCTGGACTATGGTTCTGTCAGAAACAATAACTAAGATTATCTCCATTTTTATGATGTTAAATATAAAGTCCTGAACCTGAACTGGAGGAGAGTCTATTCTTTATCTGATCAATGAGCCTCAGAACCCTGATCCAATGTACAGTTGATCCAGTTACATCACAGACACACCTGGGATCCACCTGCAGTACAGATAAAGCAGGACTTCCTGATCCTTGTGTTCCTGTCCTCAGCTGGATTCTCTCCTCCGCTCTTAAAGCTCAGCTGATGGAGGTGATGACTCTCATTAGTGCAGCTTCACCGTCAGAGCGGCAGAGCTTTTCAAAATGTTCTCGACTTCTGCTGAAAAAATTCCTTCACACGGCGGAGGAGTCAAACTGAAGTCGTTTTTATTTTCTTTGGAGTCATAAATTATGTGTGCTGACGTGTGACACTTCTTTGGCTTTTCTGAGTATTTAGTTTTTAAACGGTTTATCCAATTTTTGATGAATTTCTTTTTCAGTGGTTTATAAAAGAACAAATGTTTTTTTTTCTTTTTTACAAGGTCATTTCTTTAAAACGTAAAGCTTTTATAATCTTTATTTTTTCAACAAATATTAAACTATAAACCTTTATTTAAAACTTAATACCTGGCTTCTCTTTGCTCTTTTAAATCGCTGTAATATACATGGTTTTATTCATTTTTAAAATATTTGTTTCTCTTTTTATTTGCTTAATTTTGTAGAACCCTTAATTTATTTAGAATAAAGAAGAGAACTCTGCAGTACTTTAGTTTTAAAGCGTTTAGTCTAAATGTATTTAACTTTAGGGACTTATTCTGATATTTAAAGTAAAGCAAAATACTTATTTTGTTTTCTAACACACTTAAGTTTTCTGCAAATCCATTATAAATCTGCTAATGACATTATAGGAATATAAAAGTACAATAAATGACAATTAATTTTAAGAAAAATGGAAAAATTAGTATGTGTTGTAATATTTTTGTTTGAATTGTATTCGTTACCTGTTTTTATTTACATTAATCATGAAAAGAAATGAACCAATTGACTCATTTTGTTTGTTTTAGTTTGACAGTTTGACAAAATGATGAGCGATAAGGACAGAGATGCATTTAGAAACATCAGTCAGAAGCCTGGCCTGCAGATATGGACCATCAGTGTAAGTCTGTTTGAATTGAAACCTTGTTTTTCTGCTTTAAAGCAACAGTTCAGATCTTTTTAACTGGAGTTCTGTGAAAAGGCTGTGAACGGTCACTATCTTACCTGCTCCAGATATCTATTTAAACCACTTTTCTCACTGATCCTCACCTCAAAATGATCAGAACTATTTTTGTCATTTTCTTTCTTTAGAAGATGCAAATGGTTTCGGTTCCATCCCGAGCCTTCGGAAACTTCTTCGAAGGAGACTGTTATGTTGTTCTAAACGTGAGTTCAGTAGCGGCTCATTTCCTCTAGAGTTTGTTTGATGAAGTTTGTGCTTCAATGTGAAATTTAAACACGTTTAATTTATAACTCTGGACAGATAAGTAAGACTCGGGGTTCCGGAGAGTCCGTAGACATCCATTACTGGATCGGCGCCTCCTCGTCTCAGGATGAGCAGGCCTCCGCCGCCATCTACGTCACCCAGCTGGACGAGTATCTGGGCGGGAGTCCGGTGCAGCACAGAGAGGTGCAGGGCTACGAGTCGCCGCAGTTCAGGAGCTACTTTAAAACAGGCCTGATGTGAGTCTAAAACACAAACATTTACTTCTGTTGTAATCTTCCTGAGTCTGGGTTTTACAGTGTAATCCTGATTAGGACACAACATACATTTGTTGTTTTGAGGATTAGTAGAGGGGAAAAAAACTAGGACGTTCTTCAGTTTTTATTGTGTGTTTGTGACCGTATAAGGTTTGATCTGTCAGTCCAGCTTTTTATTGCATGTGAACTTTGGTCTCTCCACAGCTACAAGAAGGGGGGTGTGGCCTCAGGTTTTAACCATGTCGACACAAACGTCTACAACATCCTGCGGCTGCTGCGTGTCAAGGGGACGAAACACATCACAGCAACAGAGGTTAGTTTTGATGCTGCTATTAGGGTTTAACAGGGATTAAGACAGCATACTGTGCAGTTTTTATTCCAGCTGCTCTTGTGTGTGTGTGTTTGTGTGTGTGTGTGCAGGTTGAGGTGTCGTGGAACAGCTTCAACAACGGAGACGTCTTCCTCCTGGACATGGGTAAAACTATAGTTCAGTGGAACGGCCCTGAGAGCAACCGGAAGGAGAGGTTGAAGGTAATCCCCTAATCCTCACAGAGGGACGTCAGAAACACGAGAAAAATAAACAAACAGTCACATATTCTGAAGTTTCATAATGATGATGAACCAAACAACAAACAAATAAATAAAAGTTAAAAACCAACCAACAAAAATAATGAACAGAGGAGCAGATAAACCTTGAAATTAACAAGTTGAAAGAAAACAGATAAACAAACAAAAAAAGAAACAACTGACTGAACCAACAAAAATCTGACCAAACAAATGCACAAACAAACAAGTAAACAAATAATAAAAGACAACCATACGGAAAGAAAATGGTCAACAAATAAAACACTGAACAAAAATATAAACAGACAAATCAACAAGTACATGAACACAGAGACAAATAAAGAAAATAACAAGTTAAAACACCAATAGATAAACAAAAATACAAACAAAAGAAACAAAATGACCTACAAACAAACAAATGACCAATTACAAACTACAAATAAACATACCAACTAAATGAACAACCTACAAACAAATAAAATGTCAAACAAACAAACAAACAAACAAACAAACAAACACAGACAAAGCAATAAATAAACCAAACAACAGAAATTAAATAAACAATCTTTATTTTTTATAGTTGAAAGAACGTGAGAAAAATTCTTCTCTACAGATGTTTCTTCTTCTGGTCTCTGATTGCAGGCGGTCCTGTTGGCTCAGGACATCCGGGACAGAGAGCGAGGAGGACGTGCTGAGATCTCAGACGTGGACGGGGGACACGAGAAGGACTCGCCGGAGCTGATGAAGCTGATGACGGCGACTCTCGGCCCGAAGCCCAACCAGCTGAAGAAAGCTGTTCCTGACGACACGCATGAGGAGATGCAGGCCGGCAGCGTCAAACTCTACCAGTAAGAACCCTCAGATTAACTCAACTCCGTCAGATGTTCCACATCCTGAACAATCTGAATAATCTGACTTCCTGCTTCCTGTCAGTGTTTTTGATGACTGTGGGAATATGGTGATCAAGGAAGTGGCCACACAGCCTCTAACACAAGACCTGCTTCGCTCCTGCGTAATTCTTATTTTATCTTTTATTAAATCAGGTTTTAAATGTAAAAACGTCCTGTCTCGTTGATTATTGTTTCTTTTCTCCGATGGTTTTAGGACTGTTACATCGTGGACCACAGAGGATCCAGTGTGATGGTCTGGAAGGGCAAAAAGTCCTCAAAGGAGGAGAGACAGAAAGCTCTGAACACAGCAGTGGTTAGTCATTAAATCCAAGCTGTGGATTCAGCATCAGTTTTAATGTAATCATCTTTGCTTTTTTTTATTAACCTCAACCAACAGGGTTTTATTAAAGCCAAGAACTACCCGTCCAGCACCCCTGTGGAGGTGATGTCTGAGGGGGGAGAGTCGGCCATGTTCAAGCAGCTCTTTCCATCCTGGAAGGAGAAGGACCAGATTAAGGGCCTGGGGAACACCCACACTGTCGGAAAAATAGGTGACTCGGTTGTCAAATTTTATGCTTATTTTGAATATTTTCTTACTGACATTTCATTTCATTCATTTAAAGCAGTAGTTTGGATCTTTTGAGGTAAAATTTTGTTGAATAAATAAATAAAATTATCATATTAGTTGTTGATTGGAGTTATTTAAATGACCATGTTTTGGACTGATGAACTAAACTCAATTTTACCAAACTGATGTCAGTAAAAAGTTTTCTACAGCAGGTAAGATATTTATTGCTCATTCCCTTTTACCAGAACCTCACTTCAAAAATTTGAACTATTCTTTTAAATGTGTTTATATATGCAAGAGGCATATATATTTTTTCTCAAACACAAATATCGGAGAAAAAAATCTGACTTTTAATCTCAGAATATTGACATTAAAGTCAGATTTACTGAAAAAATTCTAACTACTGTTTCAGAAATGTAAAACTTTGAGATGAAAGTCAGAATTTTATCTCAGATTTTTGTCTTATTTTTTCAGAATTTTGACTCTAAACTCAGAATCTCACAATTGTAAGCATATAGTCAAAATTCTAACTTAAGAATTAAAATTAAAAAAATAATCTAACTTTTGTTTCCCAAATCTGACTTTTTCCTAGACTTCTAACTTTACTCTTATAATTTCTCAGAATTTATTCTCATACTGAAAAAAATCAGAATTCTTACAAAACAAAAGTCAGAATTTTGGGAATAAAGATAAAATTCTGAGATTAAATTCAGATTTTAATTCTTGTAAATATTAAAATACCGATTTGAGATTTTTTGTCCTAGACTTATGACTAATCTCAAAATTTTAAAAAATAAAAGTCAAAATAAAACAATATTCTGAGATTAGTTTTAGAATTTTGACTCTCAAGTCAGAATTATGAGAAAAAAGTCGGAATCTTGAGAATAAAGAAAATTCTGAGAGTAAATTTTGACTTAAATATCAAAATCTTAAATTTGTGAGATAAAAGTCAGCTTTTCAATAACTCTAAAAGTAAAGTAAGATTTTAAAGGTAAAATTTAAAAATATGACATATTTTATTCTGCAAATATATGTTTATTTTTCACCATGCTCCTATTCTTCTTCTGTGTTTTATGGTTTATTAATAACCATTTGGGGATTTTATTACTATTTTTGTTGTTGTTGTCGTCCAGCTAAGGTGGATCAGGTGAAGTTTGACGTGATGGAGCTCCACGCTCATCCTGAGCTGGCAGCGCAGCAGCACATGGTGGACGACGGTTCTGGAGAAGTTAAAGTACAAAAAAAAAGAGAAAAAACTAAAACGTCACCCATAAATAAATCCCATAAACCCGGTAAGGGTGGTTCTAAAGTGAGCGACCCCTCTGACTGAAACCTCTGTTTTTATCCCTCCCAGGTGTGGCGCATTGAGAAGTTAGAACTGGCTGAAGTGAAGCCCAACCTGTACGGACAGTTTTATGGAGGAGACTGCTACCTGGTGCTGTACACGTATCAAGTATCCAGCAGGAAGCAGTACATACTCTACATGTGGCAGGTTGGTATGAGTACAGATTTAAAATTTTTCATCCTCTCACTGAACAAACTCATTCTTCATGACAATTCTCTGACGTCAGGGACGTCACGCCACGAAGGACGAGATCACGGCGAGCGCCTATCAGGCCGTCAACGTCGACAACATGTACAACGGAGCCCCCGTCCAGGTCCGAGTGGTCATGGGGAAGGAACCTCGCCACTTCCTGGCTATATTCAAAGGCAAACTCATCATTTTCGAGGTTCGCTTTTTGTCATAAACAGCGTTATTTTAGTAAGTGTTGTGACCCCAAAGATTTCACTCAGAGTGGAAATCTGCTTCTTTTTTTGTGGGTCTTCAGGGTGGAACGGGTCGACCTGGAGTAGTTAACCCTCAGTCCAGTTCCAGACTCTTCCATGTAAGAGGAACTACAGCGATGAACACGAAGGCCATCGAAGTGCCAGCGAGGTCCTTGTCCCTGAACAGCAATGACGTCTTCGTGTTGAGCGCCAACCAGAAGAGCTACCTGTGGTACGGAAAGGTACGTGCTCTGAGCAGAACAACAGAACAAAAACAACAAAATGATCAGCATTACAGACTAATGATGTGGATTTGTGTGCCTCCAGGGCTGCAGCGGGGATGAGAGGATGATGGCGACAGAAGTGTGTGATTTGCTGTTCCGGCAGTTTAAGGAGGTGGTGATGGAGGGCCAGGAGCCGGCTGATTTCTGGGTCGCTTTGGGGGGAAAGGCCCCCTACGCCAATGACAGGAGGTAAACTCAACAACAGGAGAACATTGTCACCAAAGTTTTGGAGATTTGTTACTTAACCAGTCAGCAGTGGTGGGCACACCTAACCAAAATGTTAGCTTCACTAGTCGCTAATCCGCTAACTAAAACAATTAGCTTTTCTAAAGTTAAACCTTTAAACAGGTAAGAAACTGCTAACTCAAGAGCTGTCCCACATAGCAGACTGGTGTGGGCCAGATCTGGATTCAAGCTGTGTCTGCTGGCATGGCAAGTGGTTTGCCGACCACATGTGTACCAGGTTTTGCAATGATGGTACTGTTTTTAAGATGGTGTGTCACAATTGGCCCAATTGTGGTTTGGTTTATGAGGTGCGGGCCCTTGCATGGACCACCCCAAGGGCTGTAATTTTTTTTAGGTCTTTTTAGGGCCAAGTGTTAGTGCATCGTGTGGGCCAGGATTGGGTCAGCCAAATTTTGCTATGTGTAATCATTTAAACAGCATAGACGTGTTTGGTATCCACAGAGACGTCAAAATCTTGACTAAAAGTTCACACCTTGGCTTTTTCACACAACCAAGGCTCATCACAAACCAACCGGGATTCCCTGAACCACAAGCAAATAAAAACAGAATTATGTCTAATGTTTGAAAAACAATCATCTTACCTTTACTCTATTGTCTTGGACTCATAAATCCACCAGGATTAAACCATATAAACTGAGTAACTACATCTCTCAAAGCACTTTAGAGCATTTCTCCCAAAATCACCCTTTCAGATGAGATTGGAAGGATTTGAGTGGACGAAGTCAACGCCGGTAGACACACAAAATGCTAAAGATGCTACATGCACACACAAGGCGCATGACACAGGTGTGTTTGTTTTTTCGATCTAGCAGAACAACATTTAGTGGAAGCTAAGTGGTCCACTAACGGTTTCGAAGTTAGCAAAAGTGCTAAATAAAAAGTTAGGTTTGCTTTTAGCTGATTAGCGGAACTGTTGCCACCACCACCCGTCAGTTGGGTGGTAATTTAAACCTAAAAATAACGTAGTTTGTTCAAAGGTTTGACGGTTCTGTATTGTAGGTTGGAGAGGGAGGAGCTGCTTCACAGCCCCCGTCTGTTCGAATGCTCCAATCAGACGGGTCGGTTCAGGATGACCGAGGTTTACAACTTCGACCAGAGCGACCTGGACGAAGAGGACGTCATGCTGCTGGATGCTTGGGAGGAGGTGAAGTAGAGGGGTTTAACCACTGGGAATAAATCCAGACTTACCCTCTCTTTTCATGGTTTGACTCTTCCACCTGTCGATCTTTACACCTCCCCTTAGATTTTCCTGTGGATCGGAATCTCAGCCAACGAGTCCGAGACCAAGGACACGCTGAACAGCGCGCAGGAATACCTGAGGACACACCCGGCGGGTCGTGACCCCGACACACCCATCATCACTATCAGGCAGGGGAACGAGCCCCTCACCTTCACTGGCTGGTTTACCGCCTGGGATCCTTTTAAGTGGAGCGTGAGTTTAATCTCTATCAAAGAGAGGCACTATTAATGAGCTGATGAAGGAACTAACCATTTCTACCTTGTTAGCATGCGTGATTGGATGAAAACGACACAAAAATCAGATGATGAATGGTTTCAATGACGAAGCCTCCCTGAAATTAAATTTGCAGTTGCTTGATTTGACGGAGCAGCAGGGTTTTGCTTTTGCATGCAAGCTAATCCTCAGCCTGAGCTGATCTTCTCAGCAGGGAGGAAACTCCTATGAGGAAATCAAAAGCAAACTGAATGATGCAGTATCAATCTCTGAGATCAGTAGCCGTGTTTCCATCCAATTTAATTCGAATTTAGGGCAAATTTTTAAAATTTCGCAAAAAGGAAATGAATAATAAATGCGACTCAAGTCGTGTTTCCATCAACTAGCTTGATGGGAATAATTACGTCAGACATAAACAGGAAGTAGGAGTCGCAGGAATACACATCCCAGGACAATAGAGAGAAGTTATCAGGA
>JARVJO010000165.1:12083709-12094008 GCA_031762555.1 Cynodonichthys magdalenae | reverse complement strand
TCAGGCCGTTTCCATTCAGCTTTTCTGATGCGAAATTTCAAAATGCGAATTAAGAAATGTTGATGGAAACACGGCTACTGTAGTAAGTGATCCTGATCCTAACTGATTATGTTAACAAGTGTTGTGGTTTATTGTCACTAATCTGTGAGTTTAATTCTTTTACGCCCAAAGGACTTGAGTAACACGAGTAAGAGGCCTGCTGTGATGGACGAGGGTGGCTACAGGGCCCCTGGAGGTCCGGGTTCTTTGGTTCCGGCGTCACCCAAACCCTCTACCCCCACCAGCCCGTCCGACCGTAGAGCCCCGTTCCCATCAGGAGGCAGCGGGAGGTATCTGGACCCGAAAATCCTTATCAACACACCTGCTGACGAGCTTCCCGAGGGAGTGAACCCCATGCAGAGAGAGGTGGGTGCTGAAAATTTCAAAACTTATCATTAAAACCAAAAAGCACAAGAAACCCAAGATTTTAATCAACGACTGCAAACAACGAAAAATTACAGATTAGACACAAAATCAGGATCTTGAGGTGTAAAATTAGTTCTGATCCACCCCTTTTTGCGCGAGAACACTTTGTGTCCAGCAGAGGCCAGCCTAACCACATCCTCTGCTCCGCCTGCAGGACTACCTGTCTGATGAGGACTTCGAGAACCTGCTGGGTGTGACTCGTGCAGAGTTTCTGGGCATGCCCCAGTGGCGTCAGATCGATTTGAAGAAAAAAGCTGGAATTTTCTGAGAAGGCTCTCCTGTTGGGGATAAACAGAAAAGCTGCCAAACCGGTCTGTGTGTGATTCTAGGAAATGCAAGCCAAAGCTGTTTCCTGTCGACAAAGCAGCAAAATAGATTTTTTGTACTTTAAGTTCTAATGATACAAAATGTATGAGTTGCAAAGTGTAAAATAAAATTTTAAAAAATATAACACATTTTCATTCACTTTTAGAGTATAAAAGTTTAGTTAGAAAATGTCCACTAACATTTTGTTATTTAGCTCACTGGTCTTACATTTTGCATATGTACTAAATGTTGAGCTTAAATTTTATGTCTAAATGTTAAATTCTACATCTAAATATCCTACAAGTTCAGACCATTTACCATAAATGCTGTAGTTAAATGTTGTAGTTTGTAATTAAGTATTTCAGAATGGAATGCAGCCTTCGCTGTTGGTGCTCGGCTCTTGTTGTGTAACATCATCATCCTGAGACAAAAATAAATGCTAATGCTGCTAATGCTGCTAATGCTTCCCTACAAGACATCAAACTTAAAATTGCGGCTGTGTTCGAGCTGCTCTTTAAACTGCAGGACCACAGATGCATCCATATTATTTTTAATGAACACATTTTGAATTTAGATTTTAAATAACATCTTCAGCAGCGTTAGCAGCGTTAGCGGTTCTGTTTGTCTCAGGATGATGACATAACAAAAGCTGAGTATATTTATACATATTTAACATTTAGTAAAAAATAGCAAAATGTAAGAACAGTGAGCTAAATAATTAAAATGTGTTGGTGACATTTTTTTTAACATTTTATTTTACACTTGGCACCCCATGAATATGTTAAATATAATCGTCTAATAACATGAGTGACTCCTTGTGTTTTTATTTAATATATGTTGCAACTATCAGTACGTTTTAAATGTTTTATGCTGATCACGTTTTCTCTGCTTAGATTCATGAACAGAATAAATAAAGACATAAAACAAATAGCAATCAATTCAGACTGCTTTTATTCGAGAGCTAATGCAAATACTAAAAACATGATAAACTGAGGCAAGACGTTGTTACAAAAAAGTATTGTACAGTAAAAGAACAGAGAAAATAAAAATCCAAGGAGGAAGTAAACTAGATTTAGATGAGTTTGGAATTAACTGTAGTTATCAGAAAAAAAGTCATAAATGGAGGTTAAACCTAATTGAGAGTTTGTTATATTTACATCGTAGTCTTCTTCAAAAAAGCCTGAATACAAACACATGGTTTTCAGAATGAACAAGACGATTACAACAAGTGTTAAAAGTCTCTTTGGCACTTTGTGAAAAAAATAAAACTCAATGCTTAGTTCTGGTTGGACAAAGGAAGAACACAAACAGGGCCGAATGCTTGTTTTTTCTTATTTTTACAGGAATGATTTTCCTTATAAGACTCTGTAGATAAATATAGTTTAAACTTAAGGGAACATTACAGTCAGTGTATCAGATCACAATTCTTTCAGTACAAAAAAATACAAATAAACTACAGTCATTAAATAATTTTAGAGACATCTCACTCATTCCATTGCTCACTCTCGCAATCATTCTTGCTTTGTTAAACTGCTGTAGCTCCGATCTAACCCATTGTTTTAAAAAAAAAAAATACAAGCAAAACCAGACAAACTCTCACACTTTTGGTCTTTTCTGAATTGTTCTATGTTTTTCCATCACTTGTTATGCTGTTGAGTTCCTCCACCGTCGTGCGTCTACTATGCGTCCAGGAGCATGGTGTGGACAAACACACTTGCAGAAGGGATGACGTCGCCTCTCTTGGTAAGTAACGGGATGTGGCGATATCCTGGAAGACAGGAAGTCAGTTTCAACCTTGTCAGCAAAAAAGTGTGTGTTTGTGTGGGTGAAACGACATGAACGACATGAGTCATGTGATTAATGAAAACAGTTCAGATCATTGAAGTGGGTTAATGTGGAAAGGTTAAAAACAGTTAATATCCTACCTGTTGCAGATAGCTTTTTGAACAACCTCAAATGGAATAAAGTACTTGTTAGTGGGGCTAAGAATTTTGGAATTACAAACCAAAATGTTTTGACTTTTTAGGTCTGACTTCATCTTAATGTCCTTTGTACCAAATTTTGTCAAGACTCAAATATCCATTTGTATGATTTTTTCTTTTGGTTTTAAGCACCCCCTCTGGCTCAACATTGATGAAATTTGGTCCATAACTCAGAACCGACTCACCCAGTAGCAGTATTTTTTTCCTTATATCAGCTATCATTGTTTTAAAAGATACAGCTAAATACTGTATTTACTAAACCCTATTTGCCCAGTAATACTTTCAAGTAAAAAACACAAAACAAAATCCTACTTGTCCATAATAACCTATATTCAGCAGGCTTTCTTATTAGATTCAAGACAATGAGTTTAATGACAATTAAGCTTTAAATCCTTTGAAAAGCAGTGAAATGTGGGTTTCGGGAACTGCAACATAGCAAAAACATTTAGGCAGAAATAGGCGTGGCCTATACCATGTGACTCAATAGAGTGCAATTAATCTGTAGATAATAAGCTTTAAACGTTTAAAAGATCACAGATGAAATGCAAAGACCTCAATGAATAGTGGCCCCTTCTACAGTAGGTGGAAATGTCTGAATATTTTTTGTGTGTTGCACACATTAGCCAGATTTACTGCGATATACACAAAAAAATGGAATAAATGGAAAATGGATACAAAATAAAAAAGTTTTAACTAGGCTTCATGTGCTGCTGAATGCATGGATAGCTGCTCTGTTGCAGCCAACAAGCATGCAGCCCTCATGAGACTAAGCCTCACCTGTGGGGGCTTGGACCCCTAAAAGTACTTTTTAGTTTAGTTTACTTTAGTTTATTTGCACAATAAAAATACGAATCAGATCAAAGAAAAAAAAAGATAACGACAGGGCAGGGAGAGGCAAAAAGCCCTACAGGCTTATATAAAGCCTCCACCGAAAAAAAAAATGCATTGAACCAAAAATAAAGTCTTTCATCAATTATTTAAATCAGTTATTATTAAATTACCATAATAATATTATTAATAATAGGAAAACTGAAACACAATTGAATAAATGTAAATAAAAATAATCAATAAAAATACCACCTTAAAAATGAGTGAAATTTTAAATAAAATACATAACAATAATAAAAATCACAATCACAACACTTTAAGTAAGAATAGTTTTAGAGACCTTTTAAATTGTTTCATAGAAGGCCTGGTTTTTGCTTAATGAGAGAATTCATTCCAAAGTGTTGCTCCCCTGTATCAAATAGAAAACTGACCTCTTCTGGTCTGACATTTAGGAAGATGAAGGGCTGAACTTTGACGAGTTAAGTAAGAATGAAATTGCAAATTTAACTTAAAATAATGAACAAAGTGCATTGGTATACTGTCTTGTCTTTCATAAATCTTATAAATAAAAACACAAATTTGAAAAACTTTTATACTATAAACTGTAAGAATCTGGAGATCTCTAAACAGAGGGGTATAAGGACAACAAAAATCTGATCGAGTTGCAAATCTAACAAAGCGTTTCTGAAGAACTAAAACTTTTTGTAGAGTTGAAGGGAAAGTACTTCCCCAAACTACATGACAATAACATAAAAATGGGTATATCAAACTATAATAAATTGTAAGCAAACATTCTGCAGAGATGTAACGACTAACCCTCTTAATTATACCAACAGATTTATGTAATTTACTGCAAATTCAATCTATATGATCTTTCCACCTTAAATTCTCATCATCAAAAACTGCAAAAAATGTTGTTGTGGTATCTTTATACCATCAATAGCAATTTTTAAACATTTTTTAACTTCAACACATGATTTTTACCACTGAAAATGATGAAATTAGATTTTTTTAAATTTAAGAACAATTTATTTAATCTAAACCCTCTAAACACTCAAACCAAGATTGGCATTATTCAAAAACAAATCAGAGTAGATTTTACTTCTAACTGTTCTGTTCCATGTGTTGCTGCACATTCTTTACCATTCTGAATGCTGATGAGCGGCAGGCAGTATTGTCCAATGAAGTCATTCTGGGACCCTGCATCGTAGTCCTCCACCAAAAACCGCACCAAGGCAAGCTCTGGCACATGGATTGTAAATTGGAAGTTCTCGTTCCACATCGGGTTGAACCCTGCAAGAAAGCAACTGTTGAGACATCTGCACACTCACACTGTGTGACAAAAAGTTGAGTTGAATAAAAACACCTGTGTCATACTAACCATTGTTATTGAGGTAGTGTGTCTCTTTGCTGGCGTTGTCTGCTGGGACCCCGAAAACTTCTATTCTTACCAGAGGGTCTACAATGGACTTCTCTTTGTTCTTGTTGAGTTTAGGTAACTGCTGAGCTGAGATCACCTGTTGTGATCAGAGACAAACACATTAGCTACGCTGTTAAGCTGTTACCACCCTTTTAAATTACAATAAGTTAGTCTTTATTCTTTTTTACATGATGTCTGTATTTTTTTTACATTGCCATTTGAGCAAACAATCAGGGGCTCGTCTGGGATAGGAACCCAAACCACATACATCAATAACACCGTATAGGGTGTGGAAATGAGTCAAATCAATGGTGTATTGTGTGCATGAGTGAAAGACGTGGGTGTAAGTGCTATGTGGAGACAAAACTAATTTACTATCAACTAACAAAGGTGGCAGAGTATCGTGGGAAAAGCAAAGAGTTTAATACATAAGCCAACCACAAGGGAACATGAAAGAGTCATAGCATAAACAAAAAAACACTATTATGTCAACAAATACGTTTTCTTTCTTAGTTACTCCCTCACCATGATATGGAAAGTCTTCTTCTGCAGCCATGGCCCTTGGGTCAGTGTTTTTGGGTTGAACTGAGAGGACAGACTTCTTAGGAATTCCGGTTTCAGGACGTAACCGCAAAAACCATTTGGCCGAAACCTTCCCTGGTTTACGTGCATCTCTCTGTGAGGAGTCTGGAAGTTCAGCGCCACTGAATTCAAACAGAAGTGTACATGAAACAATCGCTCTTCATCCAGTTGCCCGATAAACGTATTTCTGCACAGATTAATCGGGGGAGTTTACCGATCTGGCACCCAACATTCCACATGGGAACAGGGTTGTAGTTGGATGAGTCTGTCCTTGAACCTGCCGGGTAGATCCTGCTGAGTTTGTCCATGTTGTGATGAATGAAGGCGGTGGCTGTAGGAGCACAATAAACACTTAATGTTTGTTGTACAACAGTTATTTTGCCCAAGGCAGTCAGATGAAGTGTTTACCCGAAGTGTCAGCCAAGCTCAATGCTTTGCTCTCTTTGAAGGATGACATTTCATAAAAAGCCTGGTTGTCCCTGGCATGTTCGAAGCTGTTGAAGTGGACACTCTTACAGTAGATGACAATGTCTGACAGCTCTTTGGCAAGATTGATCTTTGATTTCTGAAAGAAGACAGGACATGTACATATATGTCATCAAAGACAAACATATTTGCTTTTATCGGAATAGTTACCCTTTAAATTACCTTTTTTGGCTTTGGTTCGTTCTCCTTTAACTCTGCCGCCTCGTCCTCCTCGGACACCGTGCCTTCTTCTACAGCATTGTTGTTGGAGAAGACTGCGTCCAGCTTGTTCAATCGTTTTCCCTTGATGAGAAACTTACCCTTCAGCTCCTGCACACACAAATTATGCTGTTAGATTTTGTTATTTGTAAAACTTGCACAATAATATGGCAAATTAAATGCAGGAGAATGCAAGGGAAGCATTTTTTTTTTTTTTTTGCTATGTCAGGGCAAAGAACGTGTTACTGGTTACTGCTGTTCACTCCCTCTAAACATGCCATGACAGAAAGAAAAAAAGGTGTGTTTCATTCCCCTGAGGGTGAAAGAAATGCTTTTATCCGTGTTGCAATTATCTGGGCTGCTGTCCCCTTTAAGAGAAACATGAGACGCAAAACATCTTGGCTACAGGAAGGTTTAAAACAAGGAAAAATGCAAAATAATCTGCGAAACCCTAAAGAGAGTGTACCATCTGCCAAGGCCAGTGCATTTTTTTCATTTTTGAGAAACTCAAACCTTTAGTGGCAGCTTCCCACGTTTATTTATGAAACTAGCTTTTGTCTAATTTTTCTGATTTGACTCTTGCCTTTAGGAAGGAAAGAGGACAATTAGGATTAAAAATAGTTGCAGTGGCTAAAAATTTCATCTTGTTCTCATACAATTTTAAATTTAGTTATTCACAGCAGGCAAAACTCAAGGTGCATTAAGAGCTTCCATTATGGGGTTGTAGTGTCTTTAACACTCACAAACAAAGATGTTTGGAGAGAAAGTAAAAATCTGACAGAGCAGTTTACTAAAGGTGTGACCGTTCCTTTGTACTGATTCAACAGGATATTTATAGTAAGAGTTGACGTAATGAAGAGGATTTTTTCTCCAGGGTGAGTCTGGATAGAAGAGTCACAAACCTCAGGTGAGGGGAAGGTGGTGGGCATCGTTGTGCCCAAAGGTTTTGTGACCAAAGCGTCCCCCAGGATGGAGATCATGTGATGGGCCATGAGTTTCTGCTGGTCCACTGTGCAGTGATTTTCCAGGGACAGAATTACCGGGTATTTAGACGTCTGAGGAACAGAGGAAACAACTTTTATGCGCAGTCCGGACAATAAAAGCAACACTCGACATTCAAAGTCTCCTGTGTCCTTGTAGGTACTAATATATCTCACATACTTTGAACGCATATTCCTTGATTGATTTGATGACATCTTTGAAAAGAATCTTTGACGTGAGAGTGTGGCCGTGGTAAATGATGGGCTCCCCATTGGGTCCGTCCCAACAGTCTAGCTCCACACAGCGACAGCTCTTCATCAGCGCTCTGCAAGGAGACAAAATATTTGTGACCATCACGTTCCAGAACAAGTTGAAGTGATAACTGCCCTTTTCTACTGCAGGAACTCCGGGCAAACAGGAGGAGCCACGAGCAATTTTTAAAAGTTTCCATTGAGACAAAACAACCAGACTTGTGAGATGATGTCGTCATTCTAGGACAGCTTTAAGAGCACCATCATTATAAATCACCTCAGATACTAAAACCCTGACAACAACTAAGGGGCCTAGTGTTGTGTTGCTGCACACATTTTTGATTATTACCAAAGATAATTTAAATATTTTAAAGAAAATTTTAAATAATGTAATATTACCATTTCATAAATAGGGTATTTATTAGTTTACAAAGCACCAATCAACATTTATTGAATAGTTATAAAACACTGTTTGGCACACTATTGTAAAACCTAAAGAGCTGTAAAGTAAATGTAATAACTTGCAGCTAGTTCTGCTTTTTGTTGTTGTCTAAATTCATGTATTTGCCAAAACAAACTATGTATCTACAAATGCTCATACTGCTTAAATCCAGATAACTTATAGATTAGGGCTTCTAAATTATACAGAATACAGGTAAACAATGAGAGAGCAGGTAAATGTTGGTTCATAACATGGCAAGAAACAAGTTATTTTAATCTAACGTGATGTAACTGCTTATTAATGTTTATTAAGTGTTTACAGCTAATTAATACTTCTGTTAGGTTCTCAAATTTTAAATCGAGACCCTCTTATGAGCTGTCAAAAACCACGTTTTGAGGTGATCTCTAGAAACCAAAATAAATTTGAATAATAATTGCTAATATTGCTATATGGCATTTAATATGAGGGATAAAATCAGACTTTTGTTGTGCATCAGAAACTGAAAATTTGACCTGAAAGCAATAGTTGTCTGAGTTAAAGTAGAAGCCAGGCATGCAGGAAGCCATGCAGGTGCCAAACATGCTGTTGGAGCGAGCACCAACATGTTGGAGCGAGCACAAAGGGGCGGCAAAAATAACACATTACCAACCCAAGAACAGGTGGAGTGGACTGATACGAGCCGACAGATTGATTACTGCTTGTTAAAACCATCCGGCTGGAATAAATTTTCAAAAATCTATGTATAAAACTTACTTTACATAAGCTTCTGTGCTGCTCGGCCCTTTGATTTGGTCTTCCATCAGGTAGGTGTTGTGTGAGGAGGAGATGAAGTAATGGTTGAGGGGCTGACTCATGTCCTGATATATGTTTCTATGAGCTGGGTTTAAGATGGATTCGTCCTCGTGTTGCAGGTACATCAGGAAGCCATCTTTTGTCAAGCATTTCTGCGTCTTTGCTTTTAGAAAGGAAAAGAGGAGAAACACGCAGGATGAGTACACGGAGCAAACAGAAACCTCGTAGCCTGAAGGATGAGGTTGTGAGGTAAACTCTACCTGTTTCGTCCACTTCGTATTTCTCAATCAGCTTCAGGGTGCTCTCTGCCGTCGCCTGCTCCCTTTGCTCGGTCAGCAGGAAGTTCTGGAAGTTCTTAATGCTCATCTTACCATCCGTTTCAGCATATTTTTTATAGATCACCTCTATCTCCTCGCGATGCGTCAGCACCTCGTAGTAGTGCTTTATCTCCTCGCCCTCCAAATAGCTTGCGTCTGACTTCTTGCATTTCTGTGCAAAAACAACAAAACATTAATTTAAACAGGGAACATTTTTCCAATCAAATTAACAGCAAATTGATTGATTCATTGAGGAACGGTGTGACTGCGGCTTACCTTGAAAATTTCCTCTGCATAAACGTCATTGACTTCGACGTTGACCTGCCGCAGGAAGTGCTTCAACTCTTTTAGGGTCATCTTGTTGTCCTTGTTCTTGTCTGCTTTCCTCATGCAGTTGATGATCCAGCTGGCATTAAGATGTAAGGTTTTACTTTACATAAAAAATCTCTGGAGAATACAGTAATAACATCCCATTAAAAAGGCTGCTGTAAGGATACTGTTCACTCTTCTGCTTTTTGTTCATGTTGCGAACGTTGTTTAATATCTTCTCCAGGCCGGCGACCCACTGGTTTGCTTCCTCTTTAGAACTCGCCATCAAGTCGAGATTCTTCTTTTTTCCCTTAAATATGATGGAGAAGCAATTCTCTTCAACACTGGGGTCTGTGTATTTCAACAGCCCCTCCGACTGACGGCCTTTACGCACAGATTCGATGTCATCGATGAAGACTGTTTGAGGGAGAGCAGGTTTGTTAGTATCAGGCTTCAGAGACGTCTCTAGGGGTGTAAATCACCCGTTTTATTACAATACGGTTTTATATCGATTTGTTTGGATGACAATATGTTTTTTCTTGATATCACAAAGTCCGCCATTTTACGATTTCTATGCGATTGATTCACAGCAGGCCTTTAATGGCAATATGGATTGATGTTTTCATTTTGCTTTGATGTAATTGAATCATTAATTATTTAATCAATATCGATGTGGAAAGAAGCATAACAGGGTTACAAAAAAAATTTATTTGAAAATAGTTTATCTTTTGAGAATTGATTTATTACAAACATCCACTACTGAATCTAAAAATAACAACCATTTCTATCAATCAAGTCACGTTTTTATTCCAAATTAATTTTTACGTCCGAGTTTACATTTTGTCTAAATGGATAATAACATTTTTTGACATTATTGGTTGATTTTTAGTAATATTTCTCATCCGAATTAGATTTTTAGGATCCTCTTCTTGCCCTTTGT
>JARVJO010000165.1:12062981-12083609 GCA_031762555.1 Cynodonichthys magdalenae | reverse complement strand
TCAGTTGGACTATCAGCTGTGTATCCACCTGACTTCTGCACAACACAACTGATGGTCCCAACCCCATTTATAAGGCATGAAATCCCACTTATTAAACCTGACACCTGTGAAGTTAAAATCATTTCAGGTGACTACCTCTTGAAGCTCATCAAGAGAATGCCAAGAGTGTGCGAAGCAGTAATCAAAGCATATATATACAATGTATATATGTATCAAAAAAACTTTCTGTAGTTATATAAAACAGTTTTAAAGTGCAAAGGTTCATTAAGTCTCAAGTAAGGCGCTGTAATGACTTTTTTTGTCTGCTTACAGCCATTTTAAGGAATTTACCTGCCAAGTGAACATCTGCTATATGAAGGTAAATTCTTATTCACGGATGTAAGCCTATTTTAACATTTTAATGACTACAAAACAGGCTGCGTTGCCTGTTTTGTCTATTGGGTAAACCAAATAGATCTTTTTCATATACATGATATACCTGAATATTAATAAACTACTAATATTTTATATTATTGATGAATGCAGTGAATTACAAAGTGGCCTTGTAGGCTAGAGCTAAAGCTAACATTTTATTTGGCTAAAGATTTGTGTTCACATATTACAGTTCAACAGTTCAATAGGGGGCTAAAACAACTTTTTAGTTTACAGGAAACATACCTTTGCTGTAACATTAAAGGTACAAACAAGTATATTTGTATGTTTTTGTTGTCATTTTTCGTCGTTAAACAAAAACTAAACAGGCTGCGCGCGCACTCAACAGTTTGTCAAGTTAGCTGTTGTCCGTTGCTAGGCAACCGCAGGTTCACAAATTTGGTTGCCGATTTCCACGTTTGTTGCTGACCTTAACGTCGCCTATATTTTAGATAATAAAAAAGTTAATCGTGTTTCACGTAAATAACTTGCAATTAGCAGTTTTAAAGACTTAAACAGTCACGCTGCCAAATGAAGAACCGGACACGACACAAAATGTTTGAGGACCCTCCAGTGGACAGTCACAGACCCACTTCGGGAAAATCACAAGTAAGACTTAACACTAGCACTTTATACAAGATTTACTTTAATTGTTAATATTACAAAAGCCCTCCTAATGTTTTTTTTCCTACAGGATATTTCTCATCTCTTAGCCTCAATTTTTAAGGACGTTTACGCAAAAGACATCATTGGGAAAGACACTTTGTCCAGTCTTGTCAAGACAAAGATGGGACAAAGCAGCTACCATGAAAAACTAATTGAAGAGCTTCAGCAGGTAAACACTCGGTGACAACACATTACTTCATGTGTTTTCCAAAAAAACGTAAACCATACAAATTTCACCTCACGGAAACGTAAAAAGCTTTTCCTCACAGCTTCCTCACAGTGAGCTCATTCATAACTTTTATTGAAAGTATCCCCATTTAAATTATAACTTCCTTATCAAAAACCAAAAACAAAAACACACACATGACATATGTTGAATATTTCCTGATAAATTAACATGTCAGAAATTCCCAGTTTTGGACAAACAAAGCGAGTGGGTCCGCTATTTGCTGATCAGTGGTAATTGGAGAAAACAACAAAATCATTCCTTTTTGTTAATTTTTTCACTCCACAGGCTCATTCTGCCTACCAGCAGACTATTGAAAAGGCTGACTTTGTGGAGAATCATATCATTCAGGCCACATCTCAGGCTTCAGAGAAAGAAAGACGGGCTTATGAGGAGATCCCGGAGAACGTGGGAGATCATCAGGGGATGTTTAAAGGTGACATTTTACCTTTTTTGTCATTAACCAATGGTATTAAACAGAACAGACAGGCTACAATTTGTCTGTGTACATTTACTTAAAAAAAACGATGACAATTGTATAATTATCTGTGTATTCAGTCCAATCCGCCTTCTCCTGGTGCGTTGATGAAGAGCTCCTCCAAAGAAACAACCTGATTTCCCCAAGGGATTACTCAACTACACAAAAACCACGACAACATGCACCAGTTGCAGGTACCTGAAGCCTCCTACTGAAGTAATAACAATGAGTACAGTTTGATTCATTCCTCTTTTTTTTACATTTTCTTCCCAGTTAAATCCACTTATGCAAATCCCACCTTGTCTTACATCAATCACACGTCCCGTGAGCTCATTGAGTTTCCACTGATTCCAAAGAAGACTGTGTTAGACATGAATACACAAGATAGCCTCACCTTCCAATCTAGCACAGACGCTCAGACGATAAAGGGAGTCCCCACAAAGGTAACTGTTTAAACTGACTTCACAACTAGTTATAAGCATTCCCACAACTGAGATCTTTTTTTTTTCTGTACTTTTTACGGCACGTATCTTCTTCCGCAATTTTGACGCTATTTCAACGATTAATAATATATCAAGACATCCTGCTCCTTCAGGACATTTCAGTTATTTCATTTAGTACTTCTTTTAGTGTACATTTTGAGATATACAGCATTCCCGGCCCCTTTTTTCTCAATGAAAATTAGTAAAAAAGTAGAGCTGTTTTCATAAATCTTTATTGTACTTTTTAAATTTTATTCTAGTTCTGCTATTTTAACTCCTTTGTACTAATTTCAACTTACTTTGGCTGCTTTTCTTCTGTTTTGTTAACTTTTTTCTGCTTTTTTCTTGTATTTTTCTGCTAAATTAAACTTTTTTTGTATATTTCGACTTATATTTTAAGTTTTTCATGCTTCTTTAAGCTAAACTCACCTTTTTGTGATAATTTCAGCTTCTTCATGCTTAATAAAGCAAACCTGTTTATTTGTTTGAATTTCAGTTATTTAGGCTATTTTTCTTTAGGTTTTTACACTATTCAGCACAAATCTTTAAGCATTAAGCCAGAAGTGCCCAAAGTGGGGCCAAAATTGGCCCACCAAAAATGCCCTAGTTACTACGTTGTAATCTTCTATCATTCTATGTACAAACACTGTATTTCCATTCCCAGTCATTTTATTCATTGGCCCAATGACTACATACTCATAGTGCATACTTTATCTTGGAATTATATTAAGATTAAACATAAAATGCAAGTAACTACAAGATACATTTGTATTTGATTTAAGCATACATGTAGATTTGTACATTTTAAAGGACCACAAATACTCATATTTTATCAGTTTATGAAATAGCCCATTGGCCTTTGCTGCCTGAGTGTAGTGCACAAATAAAATAAAAAACATGGGCCACTTCTCCAGCTGCTTTCTTAATCATAAAAAAACAAAAGGACTTCACCTAATAAGTATTTGTATTTTATTTATAATGTTATTGCATTTGGCCTGCAGTCCTCATATGGAATTTTATTTTGGCCCTCTTGGGAAAAAAAGATTTGGGCACCCCTGCTTTAAGCATTCACACTGAATTTTTGCAGGAAATGCAAATTCTCTAGTTATTCTTGAGTTTCACCAGAACAGGTAATGGAAGTATTTTTTTTTACTGTATTCAATGAGAGAACTTGAGAGAAAATAATTTGATCACATATCCAAATATCTGAAAACTAGCTCTAATATTTGACGTGTTTCAGAAGCCAAACCAGATCAGATCCAGGCCAAAGTGGATGGACGAGCCGAGCACAAAGGATCGAGAAGATTGGAGCAATAAACTGCAGAGGTTTAAAGATCGACAAGACTTCCTACACAATCCTCGCTTCCTTCCCCCGATTGAACATCAGGGCAGAACGTACCTCAATCATCCCAAAGGGAAGAAAAAGTGTGAGACGAAAGGCTCAGAGGATCAGAGGTACTATAATGTACTCAGCACAATGGCCTGTTTTTATAATTTCATAGTAAATGTTTATCATTATTACACAAAGAACAAAAACAGGTTGCCATGTTGACAGAGCATTACTGGTATGAACATTAGTTGATGAAACACAATAGGCCCAGGTCAGATGATCCTTCATCAATATTGACATGAAACGTGAGCGTCATTTAGCTCAGCTGTACACCTGTCGTGTTAAAGACATGTATGTAAGTCGATACCTTATGTTTTACAAATTTAACCCCGAGCCAGGCTGTATTAAAAAAAAAAACGGTGTTTCCCTTAATCCATTTCTCACTGGAACCATGACATTACATCCCTCTGAGCAGAAATGCTCTCAGAGTCATTAAAATAGTCTTTACACAGCTGTGAAAGACAAACAGTGTCAGAAAATAGCTGTTTGAATGCTGATCATGTCTGTTTATCATCTTGGTAATTTGACATGAGACTTGGAGTTTGAGGCAACTTGTGTTGTTTCCTTTCTTAAAAGCTCCACCGATGATCCTGCCCCGGTCTTCCAAGCAAAGCCCTCAGTGATTATGTTTACGGATTACACTGTGGGAGATGTCTATGAGGTTTGTCTCAGTAACACAACAGAACAATTCTAACCTGAAACAGCATTTAAATAAACAACACAGCAACACGCCTTGTTCTGTTTCAGTCTACATTGGAGCTGACGAACGTGACTTCCACAAGCCGTCATGTCAGAGTCATCCCTCCTACAACTCAGCACTTCTCCATTGGCCTCGGTGAGTGCCTTTCAGCTATGATTGGATTGGATTTTGCAGCCCCAGAGCACGCAGATGCGGCAAGACCATCTGATAAAGTCTAGCCAAACATCTCTGTAACATCTCAAAAAGCTGCTTCACCTGCACCAGGAAGAAACAGATTTGCAACTAGCTGAAGAAGGGATTTGCAGTGAAATGTTTTGTCTTTTGGTTATGCATCTGCAGGGAGATTTCCCGGTAAAGGTGGTGTTGTTGCCCCGGGGATGAGTTGTATGTACACGCTGCGTTTCAGACCAGACTCTCTGGGGAACTACAACGATTTTGTTGTGGTGAAGACCCAGGCTGAGCAGGTACTCGTCGTTCCCATCGAGGCACGGAGACCCCCTCCAATACTTACCCGTAAGTCTCACTACCAGCTTCTTAAACGCATCAGAGAACCTGATTTAGTCCACATTTTGTCTCCACCTCAATCTGCTTCTTGTGCAGTTCCAAGAATTCTGGACTGTGGGGACTGTCTGGTTGGAGGAATGAAGTTGGTTGAGTTTCTGTGCCAAAATGTGGGACTCAGCTCTGGAATGTTTTATATCACCCCCAAGGACCAGTGGTCTAACTCAAATCTTAGGGTAAAAATCTATTCGTTGATTCAGTGAAAACACATCAAGTACATCAAGAATAAGCATTAATTTAGCCTTTTTTTCTTTTATACAGTCTGCATCCAGGAGGTACGTTTCTAAGCAGCCACCCTTCACAGTGGCCCCCTCCATGTTTGTGCTGCAGCCAGGAGAGACCACCTCTGTGGAGGTGAGTCAGCAGAGGGGGGCATATATCTGAAATTCAACTCAAAGAGAAATATTTTTTTGTTTGTTTAGTTTTAAAATAAGTAAAATATTCAAAATCTTTTCTCAGTGTGTGCTGGAATGCAGATCCATGTAAATGCTGCATTTTTTAGCATATATGTGTGTGTCTTTGTTGGTTTGCAGGTGATTTTCTGTCCAACTGCTGGAGAGAGGAGCAGTAAGAATTTTACTATTGTTTGTGACAACTGCCAGGTCAAAGACATTTCTATTAAAGGCGAGTCTTTGCACTAAAATAACCCTAAATGTGCTCTTTTTACACATATATTTAAAGTGATGTTTGTCTGTATTTTATAGGTCAAGGCCACTTTCCTTCAGTTGAGCTCATGTCTGTTTCTGGTGGGATTGAGCCTCTTATGGAGGGAGAGGTCCACGACGTCACCGCGGAGCACGTTGTCTGTTTCAGCTCGTGCAACCCTCACTCTGTGCAACAAAAGACTCTTGTCATCAGAAACAAAATGTAAGTTTAATAACATAACACTGTATTTCAGTATCACTGTTCAAGTCTTTACAGTAAGTATAAACATGATCAGTTTCTCCTTTTGGGGCGCAGGTAAAGACATTTCTTCCCCCTTTGTCTCTTCTTCTGAAGCCACATGGAGCTGCCGTTCTACTGGCAAATCATGAAGCCCAATCTGCCGGTCCTTCTTCCAGGGCAACCCCCTGAATCCTCAAATATCCACTTCCACCCAGCGACAGATGATGTTTTCCACATCAGCCCCACATCAGGAGTCCTGGCTCCCTGTCAGGACCAAGAATGTCTGTTAACCTTCAGTCCTAAAGAGGTGATGGAGACAAAGTTACACAGAATGATTGAAACTTATTACTGAAAGTCCCAATTAATAAGGTTTGTGTTTTTTTTTAAGTTGGAGGATTATCACAGTGTGTGTCACTTGGTCCTAAAAGATGTCCCCCAGCTGCTACCTGAGACCAGTGGGAACAGGTGCAATTTTTTATTCTTTGCATTACTGTAAACTGTAAAGATTAAATTAAAACATATTTTGCATTCAGTGCTGATTTTGGTTGTGGGGGATGGGTACGGTGTCCTTCAGCTTGTACAGACTGGCTACAGGGTGGCAGGGTTCTCGCAGCTCCTTAAAAAGTCTTAAAAGGCATTGAATTCATCAATTCAAAAAACGAGGCCTTAAATAGCATTAAAATGTCTTAAATCAATATTTCAGAGGTCTTTAAAATGTTAACACATTGTAAGTAGGATGATTGTAATTCATCTTAAATATTAAAATCATTGGTAACATTTATTTATTTTTTAATAATTTACTGAATGCCTCTCACAGCTACTGTAGTTGTTTTTAGGGATGCGTGATATATCTGCATTAACATCGATATCGGCCGATGTTGGTCATTTTTTAGAACATCGTATCGCTCCGACATGTAAAACTGGGCCTGTATTAACGTTCAATATTGATTTCCCACTTTTTAGCTTTGTGTTTCAGTTTTGGGAGGAGAGATGGTTGGTGGAGTGGTATCTGTCTGATCATGATAGTGATAGTAACGCTGTGAGCCATGTCAGCTGTCAGGTCGTTTATTTATGGTATTGAAAAAAGACACAAGTGTATTTGTACGTATATGTATATAAATAATTTGTAAATATTGGTTATCAGCCATAACAGCAATAATTATATCGGATATTGATATTGGCTGAAAGTTTTATATCCGTGCATCCCTAGTTGTTTTGTGTTGAAATAAACATTTGGGAATTGTCACTAACGTTTTTTATTTCAATTGTGTTTATTGTGAAGTTGGTCTTAAATTTAATTTCAAGTGGCATTAAAGAGGTCTTAAAAAGTCTTAAATTGAACTTGCTTTAAGCTGTAGGAACCCTGAGGTGCAAGATGTGACCACCATAGAGATAGAGGTCAAAGGGTCAACAGAGCCTTACCAGATCCTCCTGGAGCCTTATGCTGTCATAATCCCTGGAGAGATTTTGATGTGCTCAACCATTCACAGGCACTTCAAGGTGGGTTTAGACACTTCTTCCATATTGTTTTTATAATCTTATTAAATTAAAATTGTTTATTTATTTATTTTTTTATATTTTTCTGTTTTAGATGTGGAACAACAGCAAAACTTTCATCTTGTTTCAATGGGAAGAATTAGACAACAGCTGCCACATTATAGAGGTGACGCCATCTGCTGGTCGAATAGGTGTGTTACACAATAAACAAGTTTAATGACATTTTGGGGTTTAATGTTTGCGTTTCCTTTTCCTCATGCACTGTCTTTTAAATTGTTTATTTGTTGTATTTTTGTATTTTCAGATGAAAATGAGTGTTTGGATTTTGATCTTATTTTGACTGGAAAGAAACCAGAAAAGGTTGAGACCGTCCTGGTTTGCAACATACAGAATCACAGAGAACCTGTTTGTTTGGCTGTAGAAGTCTCTTTTAAAGTAAGACTTCAGATGAAAAACATTACCTCTTTGCTTTATTATTTTGTTGATGTTTGATGGTTTCTGTCCTAAACAGGGTCCTACGGTGACACTTGGTGTTCCCAGTGTGGACTTTGGGCTTGTAAGACTCGGAGAGCAGACTCGGACCACTTTTCTTCTCACCAATACCACCAACCTGAAGTCCTCCTGGAGGCTGGAGGAGAAACTTCATCCACTGCAGGATCATCGAGACACGCAGGTATCATGCTAACATTCTGACAGCAGTTATTGCAGCAGGTGAGTGTTTCCAGCTTTATCCACTGATTTGTTTTGGTGCTTAGATCTCAGTGGAGCCTCGTGAAGGTGTGCTGCCACCCTTGGCTTCCTGCAATGTGGAAATGGTCTTCGAGCCACGTTTCTGCCAGCAGTTTGAGACAGAACTGGAGCTGAAAGTGAAGGATGGAACAGGATGGTGAGCGACGTCATAAACATGAGACTCGTGCTTCAGTTGTGTTTTGTGAAAGACGTGGGTACAGGTAGTTTCTCTGTCGGTTTCTGACAGTCACCTGCAGGTGCGAGCAGATGTGCAGTCTCCTCACGTGTGCCTCCGAAACTCCCAGCACGTCTTCTCTGATCTTTACATTGGTGTTTCCACCAAAGGCAGCGTGACGCTTTTCAATCAGACTCTGCTGCCGTCACACTTCAGCTGGATGGTATGCAACGCTCCTTTTAACATTTTACCCTGAACTCATATTGAATCCTTTAGAAACTCTCTCTAATCTGAACGTCTTGGACATATATCCTCAGCTTGTCACTTACTACATGGTAATGTTTGTTATTTTACCCATCAGGCCGAGCTCCAGGGTAAACAGGCTCCACTTTGTACGGCCAGCTTTGACCCCTCCTCTGGTATTTTGGGACCTAATGAAAGCACAGAGATCACAGTTAACTTTACTTCTCACACACATGTAATGCACGTTTTCACGTTTGGTTGCTTATCATCAAGGGGACAGAATGTGTTGGAAGGCAAAGTGTTTTGATGTTTATCATTTTGTTTGTTTGTTTTTAGTTGGAACTGACTGAAGTGGCTGCTGTCTGTGAAGTTCAAGGAATGAATTTACCCCTCGTTCTGACCGTTGTAGCTTCCCAAACCAAGAAACTCTGCGTGTCCTACTCACTGCTCAGTGACCAGCACCGGTACCAAACACGTCTTAAAGTTTTGTCTCAAAAAGTCTGATAATTTCACACAAGGAAAAATTCCCTCTTAAGTTGTTACACTTTGCCTTCAGTTCCCCGCAACAAGATTTCAACCCTTCAGCGCCGGTGCTTGACTTTGGAGATGTAACTTTAAAGAGAGCTGTGACCAAACAGCTTCTGATAACCAATCAGACGGCTATCCCTGCTTATTTTACCATCGAGGCAGAATATTTGACCTGCCACGTCTTCAGGCCAAATAACCAGTCAGAGGAAAGGTAAGACACCTCTCAATGACCTGAATAACAGATCACAGATTAAATATATTTTACCAAATATACCAGTTTGCATCACAATCACAGGTCTGTACAGATCAAGAAGTATCTTCACCCGTTACAAGCAAAGAAAATAGAAATGAAAGCACACGAAGGTATAACTTTCAACATGTTTTGAGGCTTTGGTTACAAAAGGATTCATTACAGCAGTTTACTGGTTTATCTGTTGTCAGAGTTTGTTTGCAACCTTCTGGCTGGTGGAAAAGGTGCAGCTTTTCAAGTCCTACCAGATTCAGGTCTGCTGGGGTCTTTTGAGACCCAGACTGTGGACGTGACCGCCTACACTGAGATGTGGGGGGAATACAGAGATGACCTCATATGCAAGGTGTGCTATACTATATTATGAAATGCAACATTTTTAAGTTCCTCTTTTGATGAAAATAGTCTCTCTGCTGCAGGTTGGAGATCTCGAACCAGTTCGTATTTTGATGAAGATGACAGTGAAGGGATGTCCTCTTTACTTCCCACAAGCGATTGACCAGTTTCAGAGACTAACCATATCGTCCGTTACATGGTTTTTTTTGTACTCTGACCCTTTTTTGTTGGTTTTAATGATGATGTTTTATCTTTTGATTCAACATTCTTGTTAGTTTCGGCACTCACGTGTTTGGAGGGGACACAGTTTCACGACTTATTCACATCAAAAATCCAACCATGTTTGGTGAGTTGTTATTAAACTTTTATCTGACCCTAATCTCTCAAGTCTATTAAAGACGTGTCTTCTTTGTCAATTATAGAAATTAAAAAAAAGGTTTTCTTTAATGTGAAAGGTTTACTCATATAAAATTTGGGTGGGTAAAGTGAAGCATCTGCCTCCACCCTAAGTCCCACTGTGGGCCCTTGAGCATGGCCCTTAACCCTCCCCCCTCCGGTGCTTTAGATGGCAGCCTATTTATAAAGTAAACATTGTTAATATTATTGATATGATGCTCTGTTTCAATTCAGCTTGTCAGCTGTAATAAATGAGCTTGTTTAAGAGGAATCTGAAGTTCTAAATGATTACGGTTATTTTATCTCCGACAGACATCCGTGTGGACTGGGAGACCTACAACTTAGATCGAAACGACAATAAACTGGTGGACGTTTTGGTGTCGTACGGAGAACACTTCCCACTGAAAGATGCTGATGGCAGTGAGGTTCATAGTGGAGCGCTGAGGCTTTTCAATAAAACAACGTGGGAGAGAAGTCACACACCGGTATCTGATGGACAAAGTTCTGCCCTTCAAAGTGTGACTGTGAGTGTATTTTAACAGCAGAACTCTGAGATGCTGACGGAGGACTTTCATTAGATGTCTCGTAGAAGACAGTTGAGGTGCCAATAACCGGATGAGGTTAGACACACGTTTACCTTTTCCACTGACTCAAACTCCAAGGATTTGTTGAGTGGAAGATTGGACTGAGTGCAGACTCACAAAGACACAGAAGGATAAACTAAATACTTTAATACGAAAGATAAAACAAAGTCAACGTTGTGGTAAAACTTTTACAAATGAAAATAGACTGATTAGAGTTTAGCAGGATGAGGTATGACAGGCAGGTGAGCTGATTGGGAGTGGCAACAGGTGTGACTGACTGACTGGAAAAGTACAGAGAAGCTGACTGAGGGAGAGATGAAAACACAAGATTCCTAAACATACAGAAAACATTAGAAACCAAACAAAAACACCAGGATCCTGACACAAACTGAGTTTTCTTCTCTTGATTTCAGGAGCAGTTGGATGAATGTGAGGAGAAGGAGGCAACTTGTCGTTATTTTTCTCCTCTAAGGAAAAATCTCATCTCGGTCCACATCAGACCTCATCTGGGCAACCTCTCAGATTACCCCTTCAGTGTCACACCAAGTCAAATAGTAAGTCTTTACTTGTGTTGGACTGTTTCCACAAGTTTCACGTGGCTAATGATGTATTTTATTGATGTGTAAATCTGAAGGTGATTCCAGCAAAGAGCAATAAAAAAATCCACGTATCTTTCACCCCTTTGACTCCCTCTGCATCTGAAGGCAGCACTAAATGTCCAGGCTTTGTGCTGGGATTCATGAGCCTTGACTCTGAGGTAACATGCTCTGTGCATAACACACTACTGTATGTTTCAGTGTTAAATCATTAAAAAGGGGAAAAAAACCTGATTTGATTGATGGCCCTGCTGCATCGTGTGCGTTGCAGACGGCCGTTTGTGTCCCAGGTAAAGTCAAAAGAGAACAGGGTTTGGATTTAGAGCCCGTCAGATTGGATCTACAAGCAGTCGTTAAGCATGTCCTGTAAGTAGTTACATTCATACTATTTATGACCGCCAGACTCCTCGTGCACCAATTTATGTTTCTTGAATTAAAATAAGCCGAGGTTAGAAAGAAGCAGCTCTGAGGTGGCCTGATGAAGTTTCACATCTTCCTCTCCGCGGCAGGCTGGTGGTGCAGATGGATGAGGACGATGGAGTGCTGGAGTTCAACGCCTCGGCCGGTGATTTACTGCGAGCTAAATCAAACAAGAAGGTCTGGAAATCTACTGCAGTGCATACATGATGCATGGAGAGGCTTCTTGGGCATTCCTGTGTTTTTATTCTGCAGGTAATGGCTCATGATTTTGACGTAACACAGAATTTACAGCTGATAAACACAGCTGAGATGCCTTTACGCTTCAGACTGGAGACTCCGCCTCCATTTTCAGTAGTTAAGCCTCAGGCTGGTGAGAGTCTGGTGCTTCAGCCTCAATGCAACATGCAGGTGAGATGAGGAGAAGCAGTCATGAATACAGAACCTTTTTTTGTTGTTGTTCTCAGCTGGTATTTTTCTGTGAATGCTAGGTGAAACTGGCTTTCCACTGTTCTCTATCGCTTCTGGACCACGTAGACCAGACAGAGGAGGGTGTCTTTCCTGGAGTAAGGCTGATCCATAATGAGAGGGGTCAGAGGAAGCTGAAGTTCCAGCAAAACCTCCAGATCCAATACAGCAACAACAGCCTCCAGGTCACATGACTCCACAAATGAGTGTCAACTAAATGTTACTGTAAAATGTATTTAAAGAAAAAAAAAGCATATTTTTCTTTTTTTCTGTGCAGACAGTGCCTCTGTGTGCCATTCTGGCTCTGCCCACTCTGAGTCTCTCTGCTGACTCCCTCAGCTTTGGGTTTTGCTACGTTGGAGAAACACAAACCACAGAAATAAACCTGTGCAGCCGTGGAGCCCACACCTACTGGAAAACTCTGACAAGTAACCTCTACAACGATCAGAAACAGCATGTGTGTTCGTTGTGACTTTTATATTAATCTCTTCTTTGTGTTTAGAGTCAGATGAAAAAGACCCTCATGTGTTTAGGGTTACACCAGACTCTGGACTGCTCAGAACCCAAAAGCCTCACGCGACCACCTGCAGTCAAAGTCTGCTGGTCAGCTTCACTCCCAGGTATCTGTCAGTGAAACGATGCGCACGTTAAAATACACAAAACGTTCTTCAGCTGTATGTGTTTGTTTCAGCGAGGACAGAGAGTTCAGGGCCGTGGTGGTTTTCCAGTCTCCTCTGGTGAAGACCCCCCTCACTCTGCAGCTCCAGGGAACAGGATCCACTGAGGAGGCATACCGGACATCAAACACATCGCTGTGAAACTGCAGCCACTAACAAATTTGTTGTCATTTTGTAAGAAGGTAAAAAAAAAGTTTAATGATCTTTAATTTTCACGCTTACTGTAGATTTTATTAGGGTCTCTGAAAAATGTAGTCCATTTTCACATGAAAACATTGTTTAAATATCCTGCTATTAAATACATTAATATGTTAACTTTAGATCTTTAGGGGACAAAATTCATTAGCAGTACTTTCCCAACCAATACTTAATAGTTAAAAAAACAAAGCTGTGATGTCAGAAATAAAAACAAATAAAGCTGTGATGACCTTTGATTCAAAATGTTGTAATCCTTGTCAACTAATTGATTAGTTATCAGATTTACAGGCAAAGCAGTGCAAGTGTTTACAGCATATTGCCTCAGAAAGCATCAACGTTATATCATTTCAGGGTAGATGATAAAACTACCAGAGGTAAAGATGAATATCAAAAAAAAAAACGGACAAATGAGCCACTGTTTTTTAGCATTTCCTGCTCAGTTTAATTTCTACGTTTATTAACGAACACCTCATAACATTTTACATTGAGATAAATCCAAGTTTTTGTTTTTAACAAACAGCTGCTGACAGAATGGAGACGAAACTTGAAACTATGTAAATAAACATTTGTTTTCAGCTCTGTGTCATTCCAGCAGCAAACTCACACGATTCAACAGGAAGATATAATTCCACTAATCTTATCTAGATTTCACAAAGGTTAAATGAAGAGAAACTAAAACTGGAGGATATGTTTCTGTCTGTAGTTCCTGTCAGACATTTTAAAATGTAGATTTATAATTGTTTGATCCTAATTAACAAATGCATTTAGTTTTACTGTATCCCTAAGATAGGATAATTCATAATAATATGGAAGTGAAGTAAAACTAACTTTTTAATATTAACAGACGCTTGATCATCCCCAGTATACCTAGAAAAATGAGTTTATGAGAAAAAGAACAAGCCTTTCCATGTATTTCTGAACTTTTTTTTTCCGTGGAGATCACTGTCCTGCCCGGGGTCTCTTCGATTTTCAAGAAGCCAATACCAGCTGCGCTTCCTCCCCTCTGAGGGATAAATGGATTTTACAAGAAGTCTCATTTAGCCGAGCATAAAGATAAAAGAAGGCGGCTTGAAAGATAAGCACAATAGAGCCAACGTTTCCCTCCTCGCACTCATCTCACGAGCTTGTTCCAAAGCTGCAGGGAAATCAGAGGTTGGTTTAATGCCCAAAACGTGCATCTACAGCTGCAGGAGGCCCAGAGGAGTCACAAAAAACAACAAAGTCTTATCAGCAGATAGGAACACTTATGCTTTGTTATTCTACAAAATCCATCTCAAAGTGTTCAGTCTGAAATCATGTTGATGGTGCAATATTGTTTTGTTGTTGAAGACGGGTAACAAACTGAATATTAATCTTTGTGGCATTCATAAATGTAAAAAAAGCTTTTAGTGCTCCTGATTTGCAGTGTAAAAAACAAAACAATTTAATTTATCACCTAACACTGACAGTGAAGACATTCTTTACGTCTCCTGAGACTTTAAGATTCTCGGCTGATGAAGCAACAAATCACTGAGGCTAACACACACACAAGCTGTTTTGTTTGTAACCGCTGCATGTGGCGCTCATCTCCAGCACAGTTTAGCAGTACAGACATCTGCAATGACTCCAAATCCATAGAGGGATGCAAATGTCCAATTAAAATTCATAGCACTTGAGCAGCCCTAAACAGAGCCAGGGCACGTCTGAGTATAACAACACACCGCTGTGTGAAGCTAATATGAAGCAGGTGATGTCAGCTTAGAGCCAGTGGAGTGTTAATTACTCCAATCATCAGGGTCATGTGCTAAAAGGAGGAGAAAAACCTGCTTTAATGTTACAAAACGTTACTGTTAGACAAATTTACCTTTGAGACACTAAATTATAATTTCTCTACCTTTTATCTCTACAAAATTAAAGCTAGTAGTTTGAAATGATTATGCAAATTTAGAAATAAAAAAGGTCTATGTGTATATATATATATATATATATATATATATATATATATATATACTGTATATACGCGTTGGCAGTTTGAATGAGTTAGCTTAACTAGCATGTTTCTCAATGCAAAATATTTGGTGCAGTTTGAAAGAGTTTACTCCAGCAGTTTTACAGATATAACTAGAGAAACTGCATTTCCTGCTAAAATGCATGGTGAATGCTTAATGCCGAGAGACTTTTGCTGAAAGCTGCTTAAGAAGCTGAAAATGTTTAATAGCAAAACTGTTCATGTGGGTTAAATTTGAACTGCTGACTTTTGATAAAAGTAGGCAAACAAAAGTTGACCGTATCAGAAACCAGTTGAACTTAGCTGGAAAAAGAAGTTGAAGGAACCTCAAGTTAGCCAAAATAAGTTGAACAAAGCAGAAGCAGGACAAAAGGTGAAAAGTAAGATGAAGAAATATTTTAAAGGGTTTCAAGTATGTTGAAGACAAATCCATTTATTTACAACAAAAAAGAAAAATGGGAAATGTATGTAAAGTAAGTATGAGTTGCTGAAATTCCAAAAGTCAGCAACTCATGACATAAATGAGCTGAACATTTTGATTTATGAATTGTTAAAGTAGCACAAACATTGTAGAATAAGTTAGATGACAAAAAAACATACAGAAGAAAAATGGATCATCTCAGTTGAGTTAACGCTTCATAGCATTCACACAATAAATGCAATCCTGAAATGCAGGTCCAAACTCAATATAAACAATGCACTTGGCTGAATCTGCCAAACACCATGTAAGACTGAGTCACATGATTGGTGGTCTGGTGGTCTTAGTTTATGTAGATAAATATAAATGGCTGGTAAGTTTAATGTTTGACCTATTTTCTGTAAGTAAACGTGTGGTAACCTAATCACAAATTTTGCTTATAAAGTTTAATTTAAAGACACATTAATCATCCATATAAGAAATATTGGGTATATTTTTTTCTTTTTTCATGACTTGTTTTCACGATTTTACAATACGTACCTTTAAAATATTTTAGTTCCTATAGTATAAGTTTTTCTGAATACAGTTTAAAACAGTTGTAGTGACACAACGTGACCACACAGGGGCGGTATATCTCCCCCAGTTTGACGTCGCTGCCATGGCAACGCAGCACCGGACAGCGTCACCACTTCCTGGAGCTCACGGTTTTTGCTGACATCAGAGGCGAAGCTCCCAGAGAGAGAGAGAGAGAAGAACCAAACTCGCTTCTTGTAGCGCGTGTGTGTCGAGACAAGCCGAGAGCAGGTCGGGAAAACTTTACCTCATCCTGCTGATCGTCGGAGTTCACGCTCCCGCCTGAACACGGAATTATGCATCTTTAAAAACACAGAGGAGCTGTTTCCTGCCAAAAAGTGAGGCTTGTCTGAGTTATTTCTGCGCCTCTTAGTACTGACTGACTGAGCGCAGTTTCCGGATTTCGGCTCTCTGTTTTGGGAATATTCACTCTCTGCATCTGTGGTGTTTAAATTTTTCTAAACTGCAGCTTCGATCCTTCATAAATCCTGCAGCTAAAGCCGTAACATGGACATGTTCAGAAAACAAGGTAGGTAATCTATCGGATATGATGCATTTTTAATATATTCATAGTAATACTGAAAATAATAGAGTGAAACACATTTAGAGCATTTGTATCATTGTCATAAGTGGAAACTTACTTAAAAGGCCCCAGTTGATTTGTTACTGTTGAGTTTAGGACAGGCCCATAATAATCCAACTCTACAGAAAACTTAAAAAAATATTTTCTGTTTCTCACCAGATTAAAAGTTTAGAACTGCTTCTGTTTCAAAGTGCGAATCTTTACTTGTATTTTAGGAAACTTAAGTAGCAGCAGACTGCATGTCTGGAGGTGTGAGGGATCTTTGGAAACTTGTGATCATCATCCTGAGCTTGTGGACTTATTTCTGCTCTGTTTGTTGTCAGTCCAAGACTTCTGTGATTCACAGTGGTCAGTTAACATGTTCCAATTTTCCCATCCCATCTGCCTTTTTAGGCCCTGCTTCATTACTATCCTTGCATTCTCATGTTTGGAGAATAAAATGTGAAGATGCAAGCTATTTTCTCATTTCAAACTGTGACACTGAACATAAGTTTATCCTGAATTATATCAAATGGCTCAGTTTCAAAGAGTTTTTTTCAGTAGTTTTCTAGATATAATTATAAGCAATCCTGAAATGTGGGTACACACTCAACCACTATCTGCATATTTTAGTCAACAAATCTGAGTGTAAATATGTACATAAAAAGATGTGATCGTTTTCAGCTGATCTCAAGTTTTGCTTAAACGTGTTTTTGTTTAACGACACATTAACTACAGATATGAGAATAATCTGGAAGCGATTGAGCGGAAAACTATTGGGCTGGTTTTTCTCAGCACTTTTTAAGCTCAGAAATAAAAGTAAAAGCTGAACTGAAAAATGGAAAACCACCCTCAGATATGGCTGGCATGCCTCTAACAAAACAACCCCCTGCGCTGATAACAGGCCGTGATCCTGCAACAGATGCCTCCAAACTTAATAGACTGAGTTGTTGTGAAGAAAGATGTCTGACAGAGGAGCTCAGAGCTGGACGTGTTGTGTACCACATGTATCTGTCTCTTTGTTATTTCCCAACAGATTCCTTCGGATAATGAAGTCTCTCCTTAGTGAATTTAGGACATCTATCGGCTTCTGATTACTCATTATAGTTTCATGTTCTAATTAGACTGAGGACCCCTGTTCTGTGAGGACTGGTGGGTCAAGTTATTAGAAGCTGGGAACACAGAAGCCGTCTCTCCAGACGCTCACAGACCAGAGGGTTGTTGGTCAAAGTTTACAGTGAGTCATATGGAGGGAATGTCCTACGGTCTCTTGAAAGTTTGTTTAAGACGTTCCCCTTAAGAGTTTTGAGAAAAGAAAAGACAAACATCTGGTGGGAAAAAGAAGTATTTTCAGTGCAGCTTGACTTCTCGCATTCATTCAGAAAACGTACACAATTCAAAAAGGTTATTTAGCTATAAGGAAAGACAGGTTTTATATTTATTGCATTTTTAAAGCAGAAATGCGTTTTTATTTCACCCACATAACTTTACTTGATACCTTTTTATGCTAAAATACAGGTTCTAACATAAACATGTAATGTTTGCAGGAACTGGATCTAAAAGTAGGGCATGTTGAATGATTGGCACTGAAATGCTTAAAGTCAGGTTACTTGGCCATAAAATTAAACTCAATGATTTTTGACCAACAGGGAGTTGATTTAGCTTCTCTTACAAACACATTTTGGGGCATTTTGACCAGAAGTATATTGGTTTGGATGGTGAAACCTTGGTTTCCATCAACCAAAATGGCAATCGGACATCAGAACCAGGTGACGAGCAGCCCACCTGATCAAGTTAAAGCAGTTTGTTCACATTTAAATGAAGCCTACAGCTGTACAGGATGTTTCCAAAGTGAAAGGCTCTGCGTGGTCAGTCTGGTTACTTTGTTTGGAACAAAACAGCGAGGTCCCCCCTCCTCCTGTCGCTCCACAAACTCCAAACACGTCGTTTGGGTGGAGCTACGTATTAATGCCTGCTGGCTGGAAAACTCTAGATGCAAAACATGGTTGAAGCGACGAGCAAATCCTCAAGTAGCTTCCTGTAAGGACCTGCAGCTTTTAGTGATTTCGAGTCGGTGCTCTCGAGACATGATGTAACAGTAGAGGGAGGGAATTTGAAACTTTACTAACTTACAACTTTGCAGGCAAATTTCAAATTGATTGTTTGAAGGATAGATTGATGTAGGGGTTTTATGTCAACCACTGTACTTTAAAATGTGCAACAGCAAAACATTTTTATTGAAAATGCTAGTAACGGTGGTTAGCTAATGGTTTTATGCAAAAAGTAGCTGTGGCTTGGCAATGTTCTGTCATGTGCCTCAGATGTCTTTTGGGTTCCTTCTTTCTGTATGTCTATTTCATACCAACACTATAACTTGCAGATATTTATAAGGCAAACAAAGATCCGGACTGCTTCAAAGTTTGGTGCTGGAAAAGTTGGACAATTTACCTTGAAAGTGCTTGAAAAGCGTTTAAATTTTTACTGTGGGACATTTGTACGAACCCTGTTACACAGTCAGGAAGAATACCGCAACAAAACAAGCATAGCTTTTTCTTCCTCATCTGGAGCTGTTCATGTATTTTGTAAACAGTTATTACATTTCGTACAGTTTATGGTCTCAACGTTGCCAAGTCTTCTTGAACCATAGCTGTTTTGTTAAACGGGTTAACGTTAGCGTCTCTGCATGGCTGCATTTGGGTGGAGTAACACAGAGCGAACGTGCTCGTGATGGCGCCTCATCTCATAATGGAAAAAACAGCCAACTTAACAGACGGCACAGATTTCCCAAAGTTAAGAGGATGAATGCAGTAGAGGTGTGTCGTAGACAGCTGCAGATAAAAGTCCAGTTAGCTGGTTTTAGCAGGTGCTGTGTGGTTGAACCTAACTTTAAGTCTTGTCTCGTCATGTTTACTGACTTTTTGGAAAATAACTAGCTGAAAAGAAATAAAAGCTGCTCTGTGAGACAGCATTTAGGCATGAACACTACATGCTAACGTGCTTTAGCATAATGTTCACCATTAGGAATGTGGATTCATTGTGCTTATTTTACTTTTTACTTGTTCTAACCTGAAAGCAATAAAATGGCCTGTCGCTAATCTAATTAAATTATAATTAAATAGAAACACTTTTTGAATTCTTACCCTCCAAATCTGATGATTTGGCACTTTTGATGCAAATCTTCAGCCCTCCAACAACCCAAAAGCGTTCTGCTGGATTGAGAGCTGGTGGCTTTAGAGGCTGTTTGCGTACTCAGAGCGTTTTAGGACTTTTAGAAAAGATGACATAAACGTGTTGAAATGTCAGAAAATCCTGCTAAAGTATGATAATGAATAAATGCTCTTTTAGGCCAGTTGATGCATTTTGATTCTAAATAAGAAAAAAAAAATTAAAAGGTTGTTTTGAAGTGGGATGGTGTGGAAAATATACAAGCAGTCAGTGTCTTACCTGCAGGAGATAATGTGAGTGATATCTGGTGTGGCTTGTAACACTTCTATTTCTTCCTCAATAAGCATTCTGATCTTTTAAGTTTTTTTTTTTTAATTGCATTTTCTTGAACAGCTTGAAGGTTATTAGATTGGAGTTATTTTAGGATGGCAACAATCTACTTTAGCTAGCCGTTAGCTCATCAGTTTGGTCAGAATTAAACTCTTATTTTTTTTATGACAAGTAAGATAATTGTTTGACTTGGGGCTGGGTGATGGGGCTGAAAAATGTATCACAGTATAAATGTTTCAAATCAGTCTATATTAATATTTATTAATTAGTTTTTGTTTTGTCTATTTGAAATAATTACCAGGAGAAAAAAAGGCTAATTAATCCTGCCAAACTGGTGACGTGACTTTTTCTCTTTTATTCACAATTTCCTCTTGATCTGTTGCCTAATATTCTCCTTTCACTCCATGTTGTTCTTTTTTATTTGTAAGCAGTTATGAGGCAAAACATGAAACTGCTACACGTTACTCAGCAGGTTGTTACTAGCTTAGCAAAGAGTGAGTTAGCGGATTCCACCAACCTTACTTAGCTGGGCCATGAGAGAGCAAGCAGCTAAAGCCTTTCCTCTGCCTACATCCCCCACAATGCAGTGCTGTTCTGGATCAGAGTTCAGTGAAATTATCCACATTCTCCGTCCGTCCGTTTTCTTCCGCTTATCCGGGGTCGGGTCGCGGGGGCAGCAGCCTAAGCAGAGAGACCCAGACTT
>JARVJO010000165.1:11989597-12048088 GCA_031762555.1 Cynodonichthys magdalenae | reverse complement strand
CTGTGGGGCGGGAGCTCGTCTGCAGACTGAGCTCCAGTGAGGAGCTTTGGGTAAGTAGGTGGTGCTTTGTACCAGAAAGTGTTTAGGCAGCTCACCGTGGCTACAGAAGATTCAAAGATTTCTCAAACATACATGAATGAGTCAAAGCAACACTCTGGGTATGTTTTTGATGAGGAAATGAGTTTATAACATGATATAAAGCTCAAGTACCAGTATTCCCCCTCCCCTTTAATGACAGTGATTTGTGCTCAAAATTTTAACCAAGTTGCTAAAGGTGTAACAAAATTAATTAGCAATGAAGACATAAAGTTGAGTCATGAGCACATAAATAAATAAATTTGTCACAGTAGGAAAACTACCTTTTTTCCTTTTTGTCTTGAGTCAGTCAGAAATCCATTAACTTCCTGCTGTGGTGTAATAAAAGGGTTTTGCCATCTGTGTGTTCAGGACAGACAGTGATTCAGTTCCTTCCTGCCCAGAAAAGGCAGGTCTGGTCAAACTGTTGGTTATCCAAACTATCCAGTTAGAGCGTCTGCAGCGTGGAGCAGCTGTGGTGGGAAGTAACGTTGTGTGGTTTGGTCTGTGGAAAAATGTGTCTTGTTTACATGTGTAGGTGTGATTTAAATTCTTTAGTTTTATGTTTCAACCTTTGGCTTTATTAGCCACGCCTGGTTTACCACCAGTCATGCCAAGACTATCAGTCTTTCCTCTCGCTCTCGTACTGTTTCCATCATTTGCACCGGAGCCGAGATACAGCGGGTGTAACTTTTCTTATCGCGTTGCATTATTTAGTTTCTCTGTAAGTAAAGGGAGTATGCAGCTCAGAGTGGAGAGTGCTGTGTTTCACCTCTGAGACTGGCCAATAACTTTTCCCCACCTCACTTAATGCTAGCTGGCTAAGCTGTCTTTTTTTAACTAATCTGTGCATAGAAACTTTACAGCTTCTTAAGCCTTCATCACTAGGTGTTTTGCATGTTTTAGAAGATTCCTTCTCCAACACACTAGTTTCAAACTATTTAATTACTTCCTCAGTGTATTTTAATTTTTTTTTACCATATTATTATTATTAGACTTGTTCATTAGAATCATTAACATTTCTGTAGTCATCATGGGTGATTGTTTGTAGGTCAGGAATGATGTCTGATGTAATGATTGTAATCCATGTCTGAGCCTGAGGCAGTGCATTTAGAGGACTCCGTACAGCAGGTGTCCCAAACAAAATTTAATCAAAAACCAGCCTGTTTTGTAGTCGGACACTTCATTAGCAGTATTTCAGATATTATACGTAGTTTGCCTGTTCCGTCACGTCGAGGGTGTTCATATTCGACTGCCATCTTGCCAGGTGAACAAATCAGCTAAGCTCTTTGTTACAGTTATGATTGTTTGTTCTGTTGTTTGTAGTCTGCTTTCATCATGTGTGGGGGAGTGGGGCGCAGCCACAGGTTAGCGTCTCTGTATTTGGGTTTTTACTGCTTGCCACACCTTTGCTGATTCTCGTACTTTATCACAGCTTTTCTGTAACAAGTCATAGATCAGTCTGTGCACCACTGCACTAAATATCAACTATGGAAGTTTTGGATCTTTAATATGAAGGTTTGAGTCTATTTGGCCTTAAAGTGACGTCATATGTCAGTATAAATATCTGCATTAGACTAAGATTAGTAAGAGTCCACACTAATGCTTTTTTTGTTAATGTATAAAAGATTTTATTGTTTTAATTTTGTATGAAAAGTGTTTTATGATCCACCAAAAGTAATTTTTTTAAAAACAGGTTTCAGAGTGAAAAAACTAGCCTGTGTGTGTGTCCTCATCTTCTGGTTGTGTTTACATTTTGCACCCAGTGTGTGAACCGTATGTTCATACTTCACACCTTCTTTATTGTTTTGGTAGCCTGGCATAGTTACTGCAGCTTTTTGGGGCTCATTTTAGGTGTTTTTGTGTAAACAAAGGGGCTTCCAGTGATTGCTCAAACAGTGTTTACAAGGAACAATTTTTAGAAACAAATAAAAACAATTATTTGGGAAAAAAAAACTGTCTGAATGGACAGTGAACATGATCTATGTAGAACTTGAGATTTAGGATTTTCTTGCATCCCACTAAATTAAAGCCTTTTTCAGTATGTGGTACTAAATCAGATACATATCTGATGTTTTTCAAAGCAACCTCAGTCACTTTGAAAAACATCAGCATTATACATAAAACATGATATAATGCTGACTACACATGAAAAGTCACTCCCACCTCACAGTACATCTGTGAGATGGGAGTGAGCGGATCGATCCATATAGTAATAATGAAACTAACCCTGAGTCACGCAGTCTAAATCTTGTAACTCCACACATCTTCAGCTACTGAACAGAAGTCCAGTTGATTCATCTTTTCTGTTTTAACTTCCCATGTCCTGGATGACTGAGAATCCACAGAAACATATGACAGTAACATTGTTAGACTGTATCAATACTAAAGTTATTGAATCGATACTTTACTTTTAGCATGTAGCTTCTTTCCAAAAATGAAATGCAGCATTGGAGCATCTGGTCGGAGGCAGGTTAAAATGTAAACAATAAAATGAACAAGCGTGTCAGATAATTATTTAATCAGCTCTGATTGCACAACAACTTCAGAACCGACGTGCTAACATGTAGCATCTATGTTTAGCTACTTCTGTAAACAGCCAGCTGAATGTCATGTCTTGTTCTGCGTATGGGCTGCAGAGAGTTCACACTGGAGTCTGGTGGGGAAAAAAGACCTGCAGTGTGAACGTAGCCAAATTGTATATTAATAAGTCATTACTTTAAAGGCCATATAGAATGAGCTTTGTGTGTTTTGTGACCCGAGGGTGAACCCAGAGAACTGTCAGGGAACAGCTGGCCTCCCTGTGATACGGTCATGCTAGCTGAGCTCCAAACTTTACCATTGGTTGCTTCATGCAGACATTTAAAGAAATTTTGTTTTTAATTTGAAAGGATGTGGTCTTTCCTGCATGTGCTGTTTGTGTTTCACACACCGGGCCTGGTTTCACTGTGTGTGTGTTTTTTGATGATGAACGTACTCATCGCTCTTTCATTCAAGAAGCAGGCTGCAGGTCAACAGCCTCTCCTTTTTATCGTAAGCTCTTCACTCAGATAACTGGTTCCATTAAAGCCTCTTGATATGTTAACGCACGACGTGCTCATCTGCATGATTGCCTCATTTACACGCGATAGTGTGTCATAGGATAATATATAATAATTTAATAAATTAAATTATTTTTTGTAGCTAGCTCCGTCTTTGATTTTGAATCAGTCAGTACGAGAAAAGACAAAGGCTCAATCTTTGAACTCTAGTCTTTAAGTGCCCACAGTTACATAAAATTAAACTTGTGCTTCATAACTGAACCCAAGGCCCTGGTTGCTTTGTGTGGCAGTATTGCATTATTAAACATCTGTGCCTCTTCAGAGCTTTTGCAACAGAATAAAAAAATATTTGAGGGATCCTCATTGTTTGGTTAAAAAAACAGTATAAGAATTCCTGAGCCTCTAATCATAAAATAATGGTTCTGAAGATCAGTTTGTTACGGTTAAACAACTGTCTGGTGCATTTGTCAAATGTGTTGTTTCTGATTTTCTTTAAAGAAAACAAAATCACTAATGTTTCCATTAGTGGGATCTCTGCAGAACAAGAAGTGGAAGAACCAGGTGTTGCCTCAGCGCCTGGTCTGAGCCAACACGAGCTGCAACACAAACCTCACTGCAATCGTTAAATCTAAATCAAACACGTTGATTGGCACTGATGTAACCAATAAAACGAGTTAAAAGCTTTTAAAAGTCTCTGATTCTGTTTCTTTATTCAACCTCTAATGTAACTGTTGTTGTTTATTCTTTTGTTTTTTTAGACGACGAGGAGGCGCTGAACTCCATCATGAAGGACTTGGCCGCTTTGGGCCGCTACTCCAGTCAGCACAGTATCCACAAGCCCAAGAACAGAACTTTACTGTATAAACAGGTAAACATCACATCTGATATCATCACAATTCATTTGTTCAGATTAAATCTTCAACATGAATCAGTCACTGTGACTAAATGGTTTAAAGGGCTTGGGTTCTGTGGAAAAGTGTGAGCAATTAATATCTTACCTGTTGTAGGTAGCTGTTTGAACAATCTCAGTTTGGAGAATCTGAGTTAAATTCTGACCACATTGGTGAGCTAAAGGCTAGTCCAAGCAGGGCCAGGATCAAAGTGGATATTTGTTATCATAAAACGACAGCAAAGTGCCGCCAGGCTGCAAAAGAAGTGATACAGCTAGCTGCTGCTGCTCCTGGCTCTTGCAAATAATCATCAAAAAATAACCATAAGGCAAAACTGATGAGAATGTAAAGATTTATAAAATGGTGTCTGATAGTTTATGAGATTGGATTTTGTTAAGACTTCGGTTCCGTTCAGACTAGCCATTAGCTTGTCAGTTCAGTCAAAATTAAACTATTTGTCCAAACCGGTGCTGTTCAAAGAGCTAACTACAACAGGTTGGACGTTTTTACTATTTAATTAGTCAAACCAATTTCTATTAATTACGCTGGTAAGTGTAAAAGTTTCTTAAAATTACATCTAGTTTGGTAAGTTTTCTATATAATTATAATTATTGAATCCTCCTGGACTGGTTTGGACACACTCAATGTATAATTATATATTTTGGTATCTTTTAGAATAAATGGTGATGAGCATAAATTCAGTCTGATCAGATTTAGACAGATTTTTATAGCTGCTCTTCAAGCTGATGTGCATCTTTTTTAAAAAGATGTTTTACTGTAACTGTGATGATTTATACACACCTCAGACTTTGTGATCTGCTTCACTGGACTGACAGCCTGCAGGATGAGACAGAAAGCTGCTTATCCTGAGTCCAATTCAAGCTTGTTGACACTAATGTGAGAAACCTCAGTGTTTTCTAAAAACCTAATTCCGTTCAGTCACCTCCTAATGCTCTCGGAAGCTGGTTCCTCATGCATTTGTTCCCCGTCTGTGGAATGATAATTGGCAAATCCTCTTAAAGCAGCAGTGTTTATGATGAGACATAAACAAACTGCGAGGAGCGGAGAGAGTTTCCGCTTGGCGAGCTTCTTTTCCTCTGAGCTGGGGTAAACCACCCCCCCCACCCCGCACACACCCCCCCACCTAATTTTCACCCAATCTCCTTCGTTGATATGATGACAGTGTTAGTTTATCAAAATGACCTCATGCAGACTTCCAGGCTCCTGCAGATTCCTGCCCCCCTTCGGTTCTGACTTTGAAGAGAGTGCGAACGGCGTGTCATGTCCTCCTTGTGTTTCAGAGTAAAAAAAACAAAACAAAACATTAAAAGTCACTTTAAATCCATCTCCAGTTTATCACTTTCATTTATTCAGCAGCAGTGAATCATTGTAACTTTCCACCTCTGTAACGCCGCTCTGTTGTTATTCTTTTTCTCTCAACAGGATTTAAGAGTCAAGCTGGAGCATGAGAGAGAAAAACGGTACGTTGGAAGCTCCATGTTGTTTTTTTTTTTTTTCCTGCTTCACTGTTGAAGCCTGAACTCTGTATCTTGAATTTGTTTTGTTAGGCTTTGCCATGCCGGGGATTTTGTGTCTAAGGGAGGAAATCACAGTTACATGCCAGAGTGGCATAAAGAGAAGGGGGACAAATCTTACTTTGACATTTAACCAAGCCCCTTTTTTTTACTTTTTTTTAAAGAGTGGAAAAAAATACAGGGAGGTCTGAGGAGGAGTGATCAAAATGACAAAGTGCTTCGACATATTTGAGTGTTTTAGGCACAAATCTGTGGTTATTGTGTGAATGCTATAAAGGCTTCAAACTACTGAGATGATCCATTTTTCTTCTGTACGTTTTTCAACTCGTTCCACAATTTTTGTGCTCATATCAAAATGTTCGGCTCATTTATGCCATGGATGCTATTACTTTTGGCGTTTCAGCAACTTGTACTTTTTTAGCTATTTAGCTTTTTCTGTCATTTTTTTCCTAATTGTGAAATGAATGGATCTGTTTTCAACATGCTCAAAACCCTTCAAAATGCTGATAAATCTCTACTGTAATTTTCACCTTTTGTTCTGGTGCTGCTTTTTTTCAACTTCTTTGTGGTCATTTTAGCTTCCTTCAACTTCCTTTTTGCTAATTTTAGCTTTTTTCTATTTTTTCAGCTATCTTTCTGCTATTTTCATCATTCTTCTGTAAATGTAACCATTTTAGCTTTCACCAGCTTCTTTTTACTAATTTAAACTTTTAATGCTGTTTTTAGCTGATTTCTGATCATTTCAGCTCCGCTTAGCTACTTAAGCTATTTTCAGCAAATTTTAGCTTCTTTCATCTAAATTCACCTTTTTGAGATAATTTAAGCTTCTTACTGTTTATTTCAGCAAACATGCTCTTTCTGCATTTTTGTGCTAATTTCAGCCTTTTCAGCTACTTCAAGCTATTTTTCTGCTAATTTTGTCTGGTTTAGCTATTTTACAACAAACTGCAACTTTTTCTATTTTTCTGCCATTGTGAGCTGTCTTCCTCTGTTCTTCCTCAACATGTTTCTGCTGCCGTCTACTTTTGTTTTCCTACTATCAGCAAAACTCAGCTGTTCAAATTTAACTCACATCAACAGTTTTACTGTTACACATTTTCAGGAAATTTTTTTTCAACATTAAGCAATTACACTGCATTTTCACAGGAATTTTTTATCACATTGTAGAACTTTAAAAAGTGTATTCCACTGTATGTTTATTACATCTTTTTTGGTGTTAAGTTTGTTTTTGTTTTATTTTTAGAAGCTCGTCGGGTTTTTGCTTTTAGCTTGTTATCCTGCAGGACACTCAGGATAACACATAAATTTTGGTTTTATTGGGACTGGGACACCATTAAAAATAATTGAGTTAATTACAGGGCTTTTATTACAAGCCATAAATTCTAATAATTCGTGGTGGATGACTGGATCAATGAAAAAACAAACCTGAATTTTTGAAACGTAGAAAAAAAATAGAATAAAAAGCTAATTATTCACACAACAAAGACTGGCTGGGTAAATCACAAAACTAAATCTTTAAATCCGTTTAGTTGGTAAAGTTTGTTTTTCAGGTGTTAATCTTTTGGTAACATGTTAAAAAATGCATTGCCAATACAAGCTAGGATTAAAAATATTCTTTTCATTTCTCTGTTTTTCTTTTCCTGCATGAACAAGTCAGCTGGTCCTGCTGGTTTTCTCCTCTTTGATGTTTTGTTTCTGTTCTCCTCACCTCCATGTCTTTATTTATGTTCCCTGCAGTCGTCCATAAAGCAGCTTTTTTTACCACTTTATGTCACTGCGCACCACTGTTAATCATCTCCGAACCAAATAACTAGCCTGATTTACTCTTTAGATCCTCTTTTACAGGAGTGTGTTAAGTTAAAGGAGAGAAACATTGGCAGGAAACTGGTCAGAAACTATCAGAAGCAGCTCCCTCCTTCACCTGAATATTAGAGCAAAGGACTGAGCGTCGGGTTTGGTGATTAGAAAGCAGCGGGCTCTCAGGAGTGAGGAAGAGAAAGGAAGCAGCAGGTTTCTCAGACAGAATACAGATCCACAACGAGCCTCTCCTTTTCTTCACAGCCCTAATTGGCTTCTGCTGAGGAGGAGACGAGGTTCTCTGAGTTTCTGCCTCCGTCTCTTCCTCACATCGCACTGCTCTCCTCCAGCAGACGGCTTAACGTAGAGCCGAGGAAAAATATTTTATACTTTATATTTTACACTAAATTTTCTATTAAGTTGTTAGTTAACCACCTGTAGCTGCTATGTTTGCCTGCTTTCACTCATATTTAGTGTCTTTGTCAGCACTGTGGGTAAAATATGAACATTTTTTTAAACTTCTGTTTTAGTTTGAGCTTCAGCAGAACTTTAATCTTGATTTAAGAGTGTCTTAATCATCATTTCTTTACATTATGGTGTGTTCACACCAGGCAAGTCCTTTGGTCTGGACCAAATACCAGACTTAATTTTTTTCCTTTAGTTTGGTTTGCATTCACATTGTGCTTTTTTCAAGTTAACTATAATTTATAAACAAAGGTGACGTCATTGCTCCCATTGGACAGAAATGACGGGGGCAGGACAGAGCACAGACCCGGAGATGGATCTTTTAATACAACTGACTATTAAGAATATTGAGCAGCTCATTCAGTGGCGGTTTTGTGATCATATAGGACAGCATTGTCAAATGTGTACCGCAGCCTGAAAGATGCTCTGCGTTCCCTGACTCACAACGGCTCATCGTTTGTAGCGCAGTGTTAGCGTTAGCAACACCGAAGAGCTAATGTCCAAAAAGGTGCATGTTTCCTGTAGTTGGTTCGGTTCAAGACCGGTCTGTGTTCACACCAGGAGTGAACCGCACCAGAGTTTGTTTAAAAGTGGACTGAGACCGGTTGTTTGATCCACACCAGGGTTCGCATGAGTGTAATTACCCCTGCATAAAAGGTCCGGACCAACTGGGGGAAAAGAAACTCTGGTCCGTTTAAAGCGGATCAAATGTGTCAAGTATGAATACACCTAGCTTCTTTCTGATTTGTGGATGAGTAATATGCAACCATTTGCTGTCTCTTCTGCCCGTATCGATCCAAAACGTGGTACAATTTCAAGATTATTTTTTTTCTAGGGTCGAGTAGCTTCAAAAATAGGCATGTTTTTCTTGCGTCTGACTCTAAAGGCAAAGCTCAACGAGGAAACACAAGTCTGAATGAAACAGAAAAACTTAATAAAGCTGACTAAATTTCTCTCTTTAGTTCTCAGTTACAGATCAGCAAAAAGCTTTCACTCAGCTGCTGCAGACTTTATAAAAGCTCTTCCAGGCACATTTTGATAGAAAAAAAAGTGATCAAAAGGTTATTTTATCCTTGAAAGCTCCACTGTGAAATCCAAATGGCTCTGTAATAAGTTAATCTAACAGAACCTGTGTAAATACCATGTTCTCCCTCAGCTGTGTCCACAGCTCTCGAGGCATCAGGAGACCCTGAGTCAGGATAATCGTGTTGCGAGTCCACAATGGAATCAGACTGGAAGGTTTCTCTTTTCGTTGGCAAGCGGTGAAGGTTTGGGGCAGGAAATCTGAGCTGTGGAGTGTCTCTCTCTTCCTATGGCTCTGCCAGAGAGCGAAGGAACAGAGCCAGATCTTTTTTTTCCCCCCTTTTGTGTGTATATTGTTGATTTTTGTTCATAAAATAAATCTGGGAGTAAAAAGAGGAAGTCAGGATGCTGTGTGAAAGCATTCTTTGAAATCTTCATCTTCTTCTTTTTAAAACAATTTTAATACCTGCTTGCCAGCAGAGGAAGGAAAGCCATATCTTTTAAAGCCACATCCTTGCCCTCCCCCCCTCCTACTTCAGCATTTTTATCGCACATATCATCACTGAATCTAAACAGCAGGACCAGCGTTTAGCTACGCCATTGCTCGCCTCTGATCTGCAGGCCTCCCTCTTCCCAGAATCCTCTCAAACGAGGGAACCAGTATGCCGTCATTAAGATAGGCAGAGCTTCGGCCTCTGATGAGGAAATGATGGGGCAAAAAGAACCGTTTTATCAGGACATTATGATGAGACGAAGGCGGGGTGGGGAGTTCTTTAAAAGCCGAACCTGTGCGTGGGGAAAACAGAGATGCTGAAGAGTTTCTCTTTGTTTTCTCAGACATTATTTTCCCCTCTCGCCGTTTGTGAATATCTCCTGGTCTGTGTATCTTTCACTCTGTCATTCTTTAAAAGAGAAGGGAAAGACACACATCCTGCTGCTTTTTGCTGCCGCTCCAGTCTCTTCCCCCCCTTTCCTCTCAGGAAGTTTCCCATCTGCCTTTGTGCTGGCTTGGCGTGGAAGAGAGAGAGAGGCCCGGCAGTGTTGAAACAGTGGCCGATGCACACTGATTGGGAAGCACACTCATGCATGGAGAGTTTTACAAACACACACACACACACACACGTTGGTAAATTTGCTTGTCGACGAGACGGACAAAGTGTGCACACTCAGTCGTCCACGCAGGCCTACAGTAGATAAGCACGGCTACTTTCTGTTTTCGTTGCGTTCATTAATCTTCTGTTTGCATCTTGCAGGTTTTGCTCACTCCTCTCCTTGACCCGGCTGACCTGTCGATTTTTCCGTCTTGTTGCCATAGAAACACCACTTTTATTATTTTTTTTATTTGGGCTACACGATCCAAATAATATGTTAAAAACCCAGAATGGTCAATAAAATGAAAGTCTCTTTTCTGTTTTTTTTTTTTTTAACCTATAAAATTAGTTTCTGCAGCTAGAGGCAACATAAACCTTTTCCTTTGATCTCTGACCCGGCTTTCCTTCCTTGTTTCTAGAATCATCCCGTTTCAGAGGCCGCTGAAGATCAAGGAGCTGCTGCAGAAAGTGACCGATGCCTTCGGCCAGCAGATGGACATGTTCTTCATGGAAAAGGAGGTAAAATATGATAAAGCTTTGACATAAAAAATCCTTAACATATGCACATACGTTTTCATGCAGCCATGAGGCACCAAGTGTAAAATAAAACATTAAAAAAATGTCACTAACACATTTAAATTATTTAGCTCACATTCTTTTAAATATAGTTCAATCTTAAATGTGGCTTCATGTTGAAGTTCACATTTAAGTATTTCAAAATGGAATGCAGCCTTCTTTGTTGGTGAGCAGCTTCTGTTGTGACCTCATCATCCTGCGACAAAAGCAAACACTACTGCTGCTAACGCAAACTTGCAGTTGTGGCCGGTGTCTGAGCTACACTTGAAATTGATGGACCATAGGTACCATCCGTATTGTTTTCAATTAACACATTTGGAATTTAAATTTTAAATACCATCTTTAACAGCATTAGAAGAGTTAGCAGTGTTAGCAGAGTTAGCGATTGCTTTTGCCCCAGGATGATGACATCATAAGATGCACGCACCAACAGCAAAGGCTGTGTTCCATTTCATAATTCCTAAACATAAGTTTTATCAATTAGCTGCAAAATTTATTTAATTTTTTTAGACTTAATTTTAACTTTTAGACATAACATTTATGTTATGTTTAAAACCTTTTAGAAAAATAAGTGTTATGCTGCTGCAGCATTTACATACAGTCCTCATGGAACAATAGTGAATTAAAGGTCATGTGCTTTCTGTTTTCTTCTTCTCTCAGCTGCTGTTGCCCCTGAAGACCCAGGAGGACCTGGATCAGGCCATGTTGAGTCTGAGCTGCACTTCTGGAACTAATGGGCTGCTCAGGATCCTGCTGAAGACTCCCAAAAACAACCACGTTAGTCCCTCACAATGAGCACTGAACACGCATTGTAACCACAGCTGCCATGATAAGAGTCAGCAACAAGTTCGCTGGCATCATTTTTTAAAAACTGCGTGGCATTTGAATTGCAACACGGCTGTGTTTGGTAAAGTCATGATGTAATCAGTAATGATGTAATGTTATCCTCACTTCCACGGCTGAACTTCTTTTTCTTATGTGCCGTGTGTTTTCTTCTCAGTATCTACAGGTGAACAGCAGGGACAAACAGACCGAGATGAAATCATCGCGGTCGCTGGGAGACTTGAAGGGCTCGTTGTTTAAAGGCTCAGAGAGGGTGCGCAAACACTCGACAGGTGAGCATAATTCAAACATGGACAGGTAAAGTCACCAAACAAGGTGTGGTTACAGAGGCTTATAAGTTTGTACTAATCTTACATGGATATTTCAGGAATTTTTTCAAGTGGGGTTGTGTAGAAAAGCTGTTACCTGTTTTAAATAACTCCTTGAACAGGATTAGTTTGGACACACATTAGCTCAATTTAGCCGTTAGCCCAAACTGAGGTCATTCAAAGTGTTATCTTCAACAGGTAAGATGTTATTTTTTTGTAACTTTTCCATAAAACCTCACTAAAGGTAGCAAAACTGTAGCTAAAATCTAGAAGTAACAAAACTAGCTTAGTTTAGAGATTACCTGAAAGCTAAGAGTAGCAAATCACTAACTAAAAATGGCAAATGCTAACTAAATTGTATTTGGAACAATATGTAAAAGTAGCAAATGGTAGTTAAAAGCTGAAGGTAGCAAAACTAGCTAAAATATAAAAATAGCAAAACACTGACTAAAAGTAGCAAAACTTTACGTGAAGGGTAAAATTAGCTAAATGTTACATAAAAGTATCAAATTGCCAACTAAAATATAATAGTGGCAAAGTGCTAGCTATAATTTAAAACTAGCAATATGTAAAAGTAGCAAAACTGTAGGTAAAAGTTTTAAGTAGCAAAACGATAGGTCAAAAGTAAAAGTGGCAAAATGTTACCTAAAAGGGCTAACTTAAAGGTAGCAAACTAGCTAAAAGTGACAAAATGCCAGCTATAATGTAAAAATTGGACAGTATAAAAGTAGCATAAAGCAAGAAGTAGCAAACATCTAATTAAAAGCTAAAAAGAGTAAAACTTGAGCTAAAATGTAAAAATAGCAAAATGATACCTGAAAAGAGCAAAGAGCCAACAACAAGGTAGCAAAACACTAGGTAAAAGTGGCAAAATGCCAGCTAAAATATAAAACTAGCTGAAAGCTAAAAGTAGCAAAACACTGGCTAAAATGAGCAAAACTTTAGGTAAAATGTAAAACTAGCAGTATGTAAGAGTAGCCGAAAGCTAAAGCAAAAATGTAGCTAAAAGCTAGAATAGAAAAATACAAGCTAAAAGCTAAACGTAGCATAAGAACAATAGGAGAACAATGGTTTTTGAAGAAATTAGAGATCTCAGTTTATTTCCAAGAGTAATTTTTTGTAAATAATTTTGAGTATTTTGAAAATTGATGAAAGTAAAAAACAGAGGTCATAGCTGGACTGTCCTGAATGAGCTGAACATTTTGAGATATAAGGTATTATTCCACAGTTATTACATGTCTAAACCGTTAGTTAAACAGAACCATAAAGAGAAACAGGATAACATCTTTCTATAAGCGTGTGAATCCCTAAATGTTAAAGTTTGACATTTTAGAAAATTCCCATCGACTTACTGCAGTTTTAATCTTTTCCATCTAACTGTGAGCTTGAAAACCTACAAGACAAAAATTTCCCCAAATGTCAAACTAATCCTGTTCGACAGATTCATGTCAGGTCACACTCCATGGCCAGATAACACGGAGCAGTCCAGGTTTGTTGTCCCCGCTGGCTTGTCTGCCAACACAGCGTGAAGGTTTGTGTTGCTCCGTGGAAAAAGACAATCTCGCTCGTCTGAAGCATCCCCCAACCTTTTAGTTTAGAAAGGTCAATGTTTCCAAAACTTAAGACACAAGCAGAAACAAGCAGCCTCTGTTTCACATTTGCATTTTCGTGTCGCAGCTTTAAAACTTGGAACGGCACCACGAGTCCTGCCTGGCTGCTCCTCAGTCTGAGAGGAGGAGGTGCAGAGGTGGAAACAGGTGGAGTGGTGGCAGATTAAAGGCGACAGGAGATTGTCTCGCTTGATGGTTGAGTGAAGACGGGATGTAGGTGTACAACGCTTAACAGTATGAGAGGGTTAAGAAGTGAGGCAGAAACAAGCTGGACTTTGAGGAAGGAAAAGACAAATTCAGTCTTTTTGACTGTTTAATTGTAACCGTATTTAAAATATTCTTGGTACTTTGGAGCATTTGTGATGGAGACCCGTTGAGCCAGAGGAGCGTTCGTCACAGTAATGGAGGTTAGAGATGGCAGCAGCGTGGTTTAGTAAATCATTCCTCAGCTGAAAATAACTGTGGCATGGGTTTCATTTTTCTCCCGTCCACCCCCTTTCTGTCGCACCTTCCCCATTCACGTTTTGATCCTCTTCACCTTTCTTTGTTTTTGTCGTTTTGCCCAGGTTCCCTCCACACGGGTCGGACATCTCCTCCTCCGGGCAGCGTCCCAGAGGAGCAGCAGCAGATCGCCCGTCAGGGCTCCTACACCAGCATCCACAGCGAGGGGGAGTTCATCCCGGAGGCTCCAGACCAGAATGTAAGGGCTTGTCCATGTGGTAAACGCTTTTTCTCTACGACGCTGTAAGTCTCAGTTTAAAATGTCAGTAGTGACGTCTAATAACTCTTTATGAAAATATTGTGTGAATTCTAATTCAGCAGGAAAAAAAGTGATTTCTCTGTTTCTGAAGGAGTATACAATGATCAAATGTAATCACACAACACATTTAAAGACTAATAAATACCGTCATGTTTGGTGGTGACTTTGCTTCGGTTTGTTTTATTAAAATGTTCAAACTAATTGTTTACTTTTAAGGCGAAACATTACAGTTGAATATAAACTTAGCACAAAAAGTAAGGAAATTTGTGTTTGGTAGATTATTTCTTTGTCATAACAATAACAATACTTCTTGGCAATGAATCTTACACCGTTGGAAAGCCTATTAATTCCCTTTTAAATGGTGCCACATTTGTAAGGAATATGCATTTGTGGAATGAGCAGCAGAGCTGAGTATGTGGGTTACACACATGAAATATTTGCCAAATCTTCTATCAAACTGCTTATTTTACTGTTGATGTCGACTCTTGTTTTGAGGTCCTGGTACCCCCAGGTTCTGCCAACCAGGTGTAATCTGTTTGTCCTGCAAGTGTTCCAAAGTTTTACGTTTTAAATACAAATAAGAAATGATATCTCTTGACAGTGTGATCAAATATGCAGATTTATCCAGATGTCCACTACAGAGGATCTTTTAATAAACTTTAACGTGTGTTTTGAATGTTTTCTGTTTAAAACTGGTCAAACTGTTGATCTTGAAGTAGATCGTTGCTCGTTAACAACAGCAACAAAAAAGATGCTTCGGCTTACGTTTCAGCTCAACCCAGTCTGGTTCACTGAGGGCTGCAGTCTGCTGATGTTTTATTAGGCTTCGCAGTTTCACTATTCATATTCTGAGGCTTCAACAATTCAAATCATTGTGCAGGAATGACTGATTTAGGCAACATACTACTAAAAATTGGATGTTTGTTGTGTGTGTGCAGCATTTCAAGATGATTAACTGAGTTGTGTTTGGATATTTGAACTCCACATTGATCTAAGCTCCTAAGTTGTTTGATGAGGAAGCTCACAGGAGGACGGAGACCTACTGTCCAGATTTTAACAGAGAAAAACAAAAATCAACTGCTTTATGATCATTAGGTTTTTTAAGCTTGGTAATAAGTTAACTAGACTTTTTATCCTTTAATAAACGGTATAGGTGAATGAGATTTGTGTAAAATAAAAAAAAACACAAACAATGCATCCTGTATGACCCTCAGTGTCTGTGTTTTATCTGTCAGATGCTGGATCCCTTCGGGAGTGCAGACAACTCGCTGTCAAGCAGCTGTCAATCAATAGATCAAGCGCTGGACAGGTGAGTCGTGGTGCACAGAGTGGGATTTACGTTTATGACCTCAAATGACACATTTAACACGTGAACACAGAGGCAAGAGGATGACGTTTGTTCAATTGACCCTGTCTGGGCTGAATGTGTGCAAAACAAAACAAAACAAAAAAAAAGAAGGGAATCAGGTCATTTCGCTGTTGCCACGGCAACCCAACTCTTATCTGGACGCCCAGCTTTCTTGTGCTATCACGAGAGCGAGCGAAATGCAGAGCCAGAGTGGGAGAAGTGACGAGAACACGCTGGGCGAGAGGAAAAGCAGAAAATGAAAAGTGAGAGAGAGAGAGAGGAAAAGAAAAAGAAGTGAGCAGAAGCGAGTTTAGGTCAGAGTAGGAGGGAAACTGTTGTACCTGCACCGGGCTTATCAGGGGTCCGGGGCCGCAGAACAATGGCAGGAAACGAGTGCATGGAACTTTTCCCTGCAAACGGGCATGTGTGCCCCTTATTCAGGGTCTCGTGGCCCCGCGCCGCCCTGCGGTCAACAGAGACGTCACTCTCTGGAGGGTCGGAACTGGATCCAGACACCCTGGGAAGGAGATGCATATTTAGTTAAAATAAAAAAAAAAAACATTTCAGCTGCGAGTTTAGCAGCCATAAACTCGACTTTCACTTTCTCCTCAGAATAAAAGAGAAGCTCAGAACTTCCAGCTGATCTGTTCCAGTTCACAAAAACCTGTTAGAAACGTGATAAAAGCACGAGCATCTGCACTTATCACTACTATCTTGTCACACCTCTTTGAAAAAAAATTGCAAATTATACACTAAAACGTGCAGCTTTATCCAGCATTAAAAAAGGTAGAAACATTCAAACTTTAAAAGTTGCACAGAAAGTTGGTCTGATCATGTCTGATTTTGATGTTTTAAATAGTTTTACGGTCTCAGTTCACATCTTTCTGTGGAATATTAATCTGACAGTTCACCACTTACCTCTAAATTGCCTAGACATTAAATATTTTGAAAACAAACTCTGCTTACTCACACAACCTCTTTGGTAAACATACAAATTATAAATCAAATACTCTTCTTTCACCCACAAACTTCAATTTAATTTTAGCTCAATATATTCCCCTCAAAACTGAAAGAGGATAGTTTCAACTTGTCATATTTCTTAAATAAAACATTGTAGAAACGTTAAGTCACGTGTGTGACCATCGGAGCGTTCTGTTGCTCACAGTTCAAGAGTTTTTACGATCTGATTTTAAATTCCTGCGCAGCGACTGTTTTGAGGCTCATGTCTCTTGTCTGTGCTCTTGTTATCTTGGCAGTTAGGGAGTGACAGACACAGGTGTGTGGTTACCATGGAGACCGTAATAACCCCTCTTGCAGCACTCTTCTTATCCAGTTCACGTTTGTTCTTTTAGATTAATACAGAATTATATGTTCGTTCGTCACCGCATCTGCAAAATTCTTCATAAATTCTCCAGTAATTATTTTTTTGTTAAATCGCTTTCGCTTTCGTCCTAAAACTTATTTTTAAACATTTTGCGCAGCTTTACGTTTTGAGTTTAATTTAAATTTGGTGTCTATCAGCCGGAGCCAGACTCCGTTTGGAAGATCCGATGAATTACCCACTAATGAAGATTTTGATATATTTTAACTCTCTTTTCTCGCTCTCATCTTTTCAGTCCTCCTTTCTCCCAGAACAACCGGGACAATAATTACCTGAACCTCAACTATGAATACAAAGGTAAGAGAGAAAAACACCACAAAAGGTTTTCTTTGTTTTTGTCGCTGCACGTTAGATTTTACTGTTAAAGCTCTATTTTTAATGTGATTTAATTGCAAATATTGTTTAGAGATTACCTGAAAGCTATCGGCTTTGGCGTCTCCCTTAGCTGCAGCGACTTGGTGAACACGTACAGACGTTTATTAACTGATGACATGTTGGGATCTCCACAGGGGGCAGGTGGGTCTGTTGGGAGGGCAGTGAGTCCTCTGTGGATTACCGTTGAAGAAAAGCTAGATTTTTATTGCCTGGCTGTGAAAGGCAAACAGACAATAATGTTTGGATAATCAGAACTGACTGATTACCTTCAGACAGCTGATGACCTATTTATTTTGTTTCATGTTGTCTTATTTATTTTACACATTTGTCTCTGGACCCTTGTTTCTGAGTTTTTTGTCCCCCTCTTGAAGTCCGTCCGCCCCCCTCGTCCCTCCGCTCTCTGTCTGTTCCCTCTTTTCTAAAAGCTAGCAGGATGACAGATAACGCCATGCTAACCCTTTTTGAACCTGCTCGTGTTATTCCTTCTCGCTCCACTCCCTCTTCTCCGCTCTAAATTTAAAAAAAGAAACTCCTCGCAGTGACTCATTGGGGCATGCTCGCACACGCTCGCACAAAGCAGATCTACACACACAGATGCGAGAGCTCGTGTGGCCCTCTCTCTGCCGAGGGGCCGCAGCGTGTTTTTCGTTCCCCGTGAGCAGATTTTTCCCCTCCGTTCTGCCAAACTTTAAAAAAATAACTCCAGTCTCCATGGGGACGCACCCGCAAAAACACGGCGAGAGGAGAGGCCGTCCTCTGACAGGAGCAGCTGCTTTCGATTGCGAGCGGCTCCGGTTCTCCCCCGTTTCTGAGGCGTGCGTCATCAGGGCTCCCCACCTGCCTTCAGTTATACTGTTCTCGGCTGCAGAGAGCCGTAACTGCGAGCTCTGCTCCACGTGTGAAGAGCCGTGTTTCCTCCTGCAGAGCTCCGACACGCAGACGTGAACAAAAGCAGTGTCGTCTCAGTCAGATAGGATCTATGGAAATGTAATCATGCTCTATCAGGGTTTTACAGCTGTGCTGTTTTAAAGCTGCAACCTGGGACCTGAGCCGTGTTTTAACCTATGATTTAAGACAGAGACGTAGTGTCAGTGTAAAATAGAGATGAAATGGGAAACTAATTGGTAATGATTCCATCATTTATTTCCTGACATGCAGTTTCTGTCACTTTTTCAGGTCGCCATGGGAAAGGAGGGACTTTCCCACGCCAGTTCCAGTTGCCCAATCGCAGCAAGGATTATGGAGATCGTAAGAAAGCAGCTTTGTTAGAATTTTAACAGTGACATCATTATTGCACAGATTAAACTGATTATTTTTATTGTTGGTAAACAAACTACAGTGTAGTGCAGATTTTTAAACTGAAGATGATTGTTCTTCAGTCACTTTGTTTTTTTTTTTGTATAGATTTGGTACATAAGGTGCAGCTTGTCCAAACAGCTGTTCAAAATGGCTGAGAGGCTAGCTGGACTCAAATGTGCATTAAAAAAAGTGTCCCTCTTCCTGTTGGAGGAGAGGTGAGATGTAGTGATGTGAGGCTAAAGCCAGAGTCACTGTCTGTGCAACTTCCTAAAAGTAAGAGTGAAAGAGGCTAAAAAACACAAAGGACTCCCTTTTGATGAATGTTTTCTACAAATGTTGAAAAACCTGTTGGTAAATCTAAAAGAAGCTAAATGCTAGCTAAGCTTAAAAAGAAAATCTACATATTTGGTAAGTTAAAAAATACAAAAAACAGAAGGCTTAATAAATAGCAAAATACTAGCTAAAAGTACAAAGTATCAACTGGCTAAATAAAAGCTAAAATGATCAAAAGGCTAGCTAGAAGCTAAAATAAGAGCTGACAATTAAAATCTAAAAGTAGTAAAAGATTAACTGAATGTATCAAAAGATTAAGTAAAAGCTAAAGTAGCAACATTCTAGTTAAAAGCTAAAAACATAAAAAGCTAGCTAAAGAGCTAGTTAAAAACTAAAGGTAACAAAAAGGTAGCTAAGGGTTAAATATAGCAAAAGACTAGATAAAAGCAGAATGTAGCAATTGGCTAACTAAAAGCTAAAAGCATTGATAGTCTAGCTAGAAGCTGTTATTAACAAAAGGCTAACTAAAAGCTTAACAAAAAGTTAGCGAAAAGTAGCAGAAGACTATCTAATAACTAAAAGTAACAGAAAACAAATGTAAAACAAGTTTCTTGAGGCAGATTTCTAAGAACACTGATTTTGAAAGAACTGAATAGATCTCAATATGTCTGGAAAATGTTGTTTTTGCAAATAAAGTAAAATATTTTTAATTTATATGTCACAATATATGCAGAAGTGGACAGATTGAGGAAAAAAAAACACACACAAGTGGAAAAACAAAAAGCAGGAAAGCAAAAGTGTGAACGCTGACTCAGCATCCACACCGCTGTTATTCTGTGGAATGTGTGTGCAGAGTCATTAACCTGCTGTTTCTTTCAAATCTGTGTGCTTTCAGGTCGCAGGACACTTCCGCGCAGCTTCATGCCACAGGAGAACCTTTTCCAGCTGGTTCCCTCCAGCCGCACGCGCAGCTACAACGGTGACAGCACGCTGCCGTTCTGCGACCTGCGCTCGCTGGGCCGCCCCGCTGACAAAAGCTGCCAGCGTGGCACGGCCAAATGTAAGAAGGGAACTTTTAATCTTAAAGCTTTAACATGCAAATAAGATATATCACCTCTTTCAGCAAAGACCCTTTTTTGTCTGAAGTATGATGGATTTTTTTTTAGTGTTGTTGGCACAAAAGATGAAGCTTTTAGTCTTGATTACAGGAATAATAATTAAATCTGTGATGAAACAGGTTGTTATCTTGGCACATTTTCTGCTATTTTTGATCCAAAATTATAGGAACAGATTTATTTTAGAGAAATAAAAGCTTGTAAAGTAGTAAATTCTCTTTCAAAATCAAATCTTGGCACCTGAGAAAATAAATCAAACATTTGTTAAACTGAATGGAAGCAGGAATAAAACCTCTCTTTGATGAGCAAACCAAATGATTTTATATAAAGGGGAATATTTTAAACATGCGGAGTAGCTGGGATGTAGTAATGAGGAATAAATCCCCCTGGTCGTGCTCGTCGGTGCACGTCGCAGCCTCACTGATCGCATCTGTCTGTGAAACCGGCTTGGTCACGCTGCCGACGCTCGGCTCAGCAGTCTGTGGTCGACGTCTCGCCCACACGCGAGACCAAACATGGCCGCGAAGAAGCCTGCTATTTCCAAAACAAACGTCTCGGAATCTGGAGCTGAGAGGATGAGAGCTGCTCAGATGATCTTTTTAGGTTCTGACAACTTTGTGTTGTGGGATTGTGGTTCGACTGCCTGACCGTCTTATCAGGGGTTTCCCTAAACGTGAAAGGAGTCAGCATTTTTTTGTCAAACTGCGGTGGGTTTGACGTCTTGTCTTGTGTGGTTTACAGTTTGAGTTATGGGCTTGGTGCGTGCTCAGAACAGTGCATCACAGAACTGCTGCCCGTCTGTCTCTGAGTTTAGTCGACCAAACTGGTGGGTTTTCATCATCTGGTGTTGTGTTTCCGCAGCGCCGCGGGCGCCAGTCAACTGGCGACAGGGAAAGCTCCTGGGGCGAGGGGCGTTCGGGGAGGTCTACCTCTGCTACGATGCCGACACGGGCCGCGAGCTGGCCGCCAAGCAAGTGCCCTTTGATCCCGACTGCCAGGAGACGAGCAAGGTCGAGATCTGTCCTCACATCTGTTTGGAGTAAAACACTGAAAACATGACTTACAAGTTGGTTCTTGCACAATTTAAAAAAACTGCATTTTCTTTTTTCTTCTGTCTGTAGGAGGTGAACGCTCTGGAGTGTGAGATTCAGCTGCTGAAGAATCTGCGACACGACAGGATTGTTCAGTACTACGGGTGTCTTCGGGACCTGGATCAGAGAAAACTCACCATTTTTGTTGAGTTCATGCCCGGGGTGTGTAAACAAAACATTTGAGTCAGTTCTTTATTTTAAATAGTTGAGATTTCTTTTAGCTGTAAAGCTAGTTGGACACACGTATTCAAACCAGATGAAAGGGTGCGCAAAGAAACAGCTGAAAAATGTCACCAGCTGTCAAACAACCGTGAGCTTTTTATGAGTTCGTTTTCTTTCCAAATGAGTGACGCCTGTGGACCTTGTCCTCCAGCCTGTTTTACAGACTTTCTGAGCTATTTTCTTCTTCTTTTTTTAATTTCTCAATACTTTTAGTCACACATTGTCTGGAAATTAGAAATATTTTTGTTCTGTTGGCGTTTGGCAAAGGAAAGGAGGAGGTGACAGAAGCCAAGGTTGTGTGTTACTGCACTGCCTGATAACACCGGTCCTGGGGGACGGCAGACCGCAGGGGTGGAAACTAGAGCCAAAATGCTATTAAGGTGTTCTCTTGACAGCTAAAATGACAAAGGAGATTTTTTTTTCCAGCGTGTAACAATGCAACACATGGTTGCAGTTTGGACTCCACATCAGGCAGACTTCTTTTAGCACGTTGTGTGTTTATAGTTTTGTTGTTTTGTACTTAGATCTTGGCTCGCAGGCTGCTTTTCCAAACACAAAAATAACTCCACTTGAACTTGTCAGTATTTGGGCTGAAAAATGTAGGCGGTAGGATTCTTTCTTTTTTTTTTTTTTATTTTCCACCAATTCTCACTAAGACTCTTGTTCCTTGTTTCCTCTCTGCAGGGCTCAATAAAGGACCAGCTAAAGGCCTACGGGGCTCTGACCGAGAAGGTGACCAGAAGATACACCAGGCAGATCCTTCAGGGAGTCTCCTACCTGCACAGCAACATGATCGTACACAGAGACATCAAAGGTAACAGCAGATTTTTAATTGGATTTGAAGCTGAGAAAATTACAGTTTTTTTTTTTTTTTTGGTTGATGTTTTTATTTAAAATGAGCCTGGAAAACTTGACCGTTTTGATTTCTCCTTGGAGGTAAATTCTACTTCTAAAAAGCTTTAGTTCTGCTGCCCGCAGCTCTGTGTCGTTAGCCAAGAAGGAGGGAAATATAAGGTCCGGTGGGAGAAAATGATAGTGGGTCACATGGGATGCAGAGTGGGTGGGATTTTCCCCATTGAGATGCTCACGAGCTCACGTCAGCGCACAAGGGCACCTCTTTTTGTAGCAAAAGAAATGTTAGCTCATGAATAAATAAATGAATAAATTTTGACTGCAGTTTAATATAAATGCAATGAAACAGACCAGATTTTGTGAGTTTAAAGCTCCCAAAAGCCAAACAAATGTAAACACCGGAGCGATGGGATGTAAAGTTTACAGCTTTAGCCACTTATTTGCAGCAGTCTAATCCCTCTGTGGGTGTGGAGGGGGAATGGCGAGTGGTGCACATTAGTCACTGATCAAACAAGTGAAGGAAGTGGGATGGACTCGGCTAAACGTTGAGAAGTTACTACATAAGGAGGAGAGGCTGTTGGAAGTCTGATTTACCTCATGTGGAGCAGACGCATTAATCGATATTTGAGTTTCTGATTTGTTGAAGCCGTTAGAAAGTTAGTTTTGGGTATTTATAGAGCCCAGCTCTTTAGAAGTGTATTTATATGACAGGATGAAGAAATATTTTGGTATTTTAGAAATAATTCTGATGGTTTTTGACCACCCCCGAGTTCCTGAGAGTTGACCTTTTCGTCTGAAGTTGGTTTGAAGTGACTGAGCCTCAAAACTCTCGTTAAAAGTTTATTTAATTTACGGCCCTCAGGAGACTCCTGGATAACTCGTTATGTTTGGCTCCGCCAGGTGCTAACATCCTCAGGGACTCCTCAGGAAACGTGAAGCTTGGAGACTTCGGGGCCAGCAAACGAATCCAGACCATCTGCATGTCTGGTACGGGAATCAAGTCCGTCACTGGCACCCCCTACTGGATGAGCCCGGAAGTCATTAACGGAGAGGGATATGGCCGCAAAGCTGATGTGTGGTAAGAATACTGCTGATAGAGAGGGAAGGAAGGAGGTCCAAACGGGACAACAATAAAAACACACTGCAAAAACCATCCATCTAACCTTCTTTCAATCTTATATCAGCCAAAAAGTATTTTTGATCTTGTTTTTAAAGCTGATACGCTAAACGAGCAGATTGTGTTTATATATTATTAATCTTGTTAGACTGGAAATTTCAAGAATTGCAGTTGATTATTTCACTTCATTTGAGCAGATTCAAAATACAATCTAATGTTTTTTTAATTTATGTCACTTATTTAAGTGGCAACTGGTACTATAAAATAAAGATTGTTTTTGAACAGTGCTTCTTGTATGTAGCCATTTGGCTCGTTAATATGTAATATACAAATTTAATGCTGTTGATGTGTTGGTTCTTCTTCAGGAGTATCGCCTGCACCGTCGTCGAGATGTTGACCCAGAAACCTCCGTGGGCCGAGTACGAGGCCATGGCGGCCATTTTTAAGATCGCCACCCAGCCCACGAAGCCCATGCTCCCGGAGGGCGTGTCCGACACGTGCAGAGACTTCCTGCGGAAGGTGTTTGTGGAGGAGAAGTGGCGGCCCACGGCCGACATTTTACTCAGCCACCCGTTTGTCCAGGGCAGCTTCTGAAGGCCTGTGGACCCCCGCCCTCGTCCCCTTCCCCTGCCTGTGAGGCGTCCGTTGTTTTGACTCCGCCTCCCCCAGAGGCAGGGCTCAGCAACACTCCACCTCCCCGACCTGTCTTCGCTCACCAGTGTTCGCCTCGTCAGGAACTTTTTCCATCTCTCACCGACTCGCTGACCCAGACTGTTTCCTGAGAGGCCAGGTCAGAACTCCAGAACTGTCCCGGGCATCGTCGCTTGCTGCTCCCTCGGGATGAGGCTGGCAGGAAGGCACTTAGCAGTCTCACAGGCTCCGAGCTGCTGACCTTTGACGAGAGAAAAGGAGCCAAAGTCGGAGCGAAACGATGCCTTTCACTTGACGCTCATTAGCGTCGACGGCAGCGTCTTCAGTATGAGCAGACCAGGAACATTACTCACTTCTGAAAGTGCTACTCATCAGCCTGAAATAGCTGCGAACGAAATGAAAATGGAAACATATTTTTATACGACACACGCAGTCGTCTTAGCAGATGAGATTTCTACTGCCACATTTAAGAAAAAAGAAATGTAAATGTATTTTTGTCAACGCCTTACAATAAGAGTCTGTAAGTATGAATGTCTGTGCACTCCCAACCCCATTCAGAAAGTCTTTACCGTTGCACTTTTTATATCACGCATCGAGACATTTACAAGATAACCAGATGAGATATTTTTCTATTTGACATTATATATGTGTGTATATAATGTTAAAATGTAAAGAAAAACCAAACGTTTGCATCAGCGTGCAATGTCTCCTAAGCAATACAAACACTGCTGTTTGAGTCAGTAACCTTCATTCCACCTCCCCCCGTCTGGGAGCCTCATTCCATTTTTGTAAGTGGCCAAAGAAAAATCACAGAGACGATAAAACTTGCAGTATTAAGTCACCTCCGGCCTTTCCTGCATTACGGCAGCTTTGTGCACTTTACGGGCTGCACAAACCAAATCAGATGCACGATAAAACATGGAGGGATTGCAGCTTAATTTATGTTTTTGTTGTAAGATACGGATGAATCTCCTCACCCGCACCTGCATTTAGCTTGTCACGTTCCAATGGACCTACACGCTGGATTCTTTTAACCTGGAGACAGGAGGGAACTTTAACCGGGGCCAGATTGATGCTGGGTTGTAGCTAATAGACCTTTTCGTAGTTACAAATGCTCAAAGTGGCCGAGTCACAGGTCATACAGTGTAAACGCTGAGGTTGCTATAGAAACGCTATTGAGACTGAACAAATTCAGCAGGTAAAATTACTCTGTTCAAACTGTTAAACTGTCCTTTAAAATAACATAAGATCTCTAAGCTATAAATCTGATTTTTGGTAGTTTCTTGTGCCACGGTTGAGTGAATATATTATGTAGACATGAGCAGAAGTCCCAATTTAACTGCTGGATTCATTAGTAAAACAGGTAGTAGGTACCTGTAGGACCTATTAAAAAAATCTGAATATCTTGTAGCTTTCTCAGTTCATCTGTGTGGATAAAATAAACTGAAAGACTAAACAACAATGAAAGCTCTAATTTTATTTTATTGGTAAATGCTTAAAACGATGTAAATCAAATCATGTTAAAAATAAAGTTTCAAAATTATGTTTTTTACAAATAAAAACTTAAAATTGCACTTCCAACATTTCACCTCATCCAGTGTTTTCTCTGTCACAAAAAACATCAGATGAACGAATTTAAAAAAGCACGGTTTCATCTGTCTAATTTAATATAGACGCAGGTTTGTTTGTAGCAAATAACCTCTGACCCCTACCCACAATGCCGTTCACGCAGAAAACTATGAAATGGTCTATTGCAGTGGTTCCCAACCTATTTTCCTCAAAACCCACCTCACTTCCAAGATGAGCTACCCCCGCCCCCACTCACCTCTCCCAAGACGCATTCAATCTGTTTATCAAAATAAAAAAATAAAGTGAATCGTTAAAAACTTTTATTTTGAAAAGGAAAAAGAAGAACTGAATTATGCATAGTTTTAATTATTAAAATAAACAAACTGATATTTTCAGAACCTCTGAGCAGACAAGGTTATCCCCCCCAGGTTGGGAACCACTGGTCTATTGTAATACCAGTGGCACTTAAAGGACTGATTAAATCTGTTCAACCCTTCGTCGGTGCCTTATCTGTTTCTACTTGTAGACACGAACACGCTGCCAAAGCAGGAGAGCTTCCCAGAAAACGACAAGCAGCTGATCCGTTAAAGAGCACACCCAGGATTTGTAGAAGTTCTCTCACATTGACAACAATTACTCTGTACATACATGTTGTTCTGCACTTTTATAAAAAGTATTTTTCATTATAAACAAATCTATTTGACAAATACAAGTCTACGTTATATTGTAGACTGATCCGTGATTTTTTTTGTTGTTTTGAACAAGAGTATGTATGATTGTCTGAGAACTGGCAGATATTCTGGAAAAGACAGAGAGGCTTTTGACTGGGACGGAGTTTGTTTTGTTTTAATGACAAAGCCTTGAAACATGAAATGTATCAAGTCGTTGTGCTTTTGTACATTTAACTTAATAAATCAAAGGTCTAAGACTGTTCATATGTGTTTTTGATCATGTTATTATGCAAAATTGAAGCGTTTTGGAAAAGTATGTTTGATATAGCAGTTTTTTCAACATTTACCCCCTTTAAGTAGAAAATTTGTCATTTTATTAGTTATTTCTCATTTAGTTTGTTTATTAACAAGTTATAGGTAATACTGCCTCCTTTAGCAGACCACGAGGTTTGATGTTTTCTAAAGGCTTTCTCTTTTTTGTTTTAAATTTATTGATGATCTTCTTCTAGATCTGTTCTACTGGATGTGACTGTGATGTAAAAGGAATACAAAGTGAGGAGGAGGAAGACATCCAATAACTTCATGTTCATCTGACAGAAGCTAAAGAGTCAGAATTTTCCCCCTACAGTTACCTTGAGGCAAAATGAGATAAACATGACAAAAATAACATTTAATAAAAAAAGACAATAAAAAACTTTTACAGGATTTACTCCATCTTGTGATAATTCCCCCTAAATAGAAAAAAGTAACTATAGTTAAGCTCAAATGTTCAAAGTTTGGTTTTCTTTGCTCAGAAAAAAAACAATCTTCAAGAGTTTGTATGATCACATCACAATGTCCACAACACTGATTGTGAGAGCTTTATGTCTACAATAAATTGCATGTTATTATTGTGCTACAGTTATGACTTAAAAAAAACACAAAACGTATATATATATATACACACAATATTATGGTCCAAACCCCTGAATATGCAATTTATTGGTAATTTTAGGCTTTTATATATTTTTAATACATCACAAAACCCTACTTCAGAAGATAACATAGCTAAACATGCTTTCATCTATTTTTTAAAATGTGCTTATTTAATTTTTATTCTCTGCCACACAAAAAAAACCCAAAATAAAATAAATAAAAATAAAACTACAATAATCCCCCAAAACAGTTTATTAATTTATTTAAAAATGCACAAATTAAGTAAACTGATAATTTTATAAAATAAAGTTGTTCATATTAAACATGACGTGTTATTTGAAACATAATAAAGCCGTGAGGCTGCAGTGACCCAACCTGATACTGAAGTTGAGCAGCTGGTTAAAAAAAAAAAAAACTCCTTATAAAACAGGACGTGTTGTGACGTCATGTGTGTCTGGAAACGTGACGGAGAGAGTTGCCGCTGAAACAAGAAGCAGCTTTCTAACACAGACAGGAGGTTTTGGACTTTCTTAAAACCTGATAACTTAAAGAATTATGTCAGCTTCCCGCACAATAATATGTTTACTACGAAACGACCTGCGTGTGCACGACAGTGAGGTAAGAGTCAGAGAACAAATGTGTTGCTACCGAGATAAAAGCAGTTTTTTTCTTCTATTTGGCGCTCAAATACTTAACAAGTTGACTTTTTGATTTTATTTTTGTTCTACTTTAAATTTATAAACTTTGGAAATCACTTTGCCGGCGAATATATCCATATAAAGACTAAATACGTTTTTAAACGGTGTCAAGTTACAAGTTGTTACCTCGATTAATGTTTACTTCCGGTTGACGTTGTCGATGAGAAAGAACGTTTATTTCCGGCGTACGTTGTACAGAATAAAAGCCTCTTCTTCAAAGTAAAACAGTCTGAATTTGTCAAGTTTAAAATATATATTTTTTACTTTATTTATATGGCACTTTAAAACAACCAAAGGAAAAAAATGATGAACAAAATAGTAAATAAAACTAGGGGAAGGCCTCAACTGCAGCCACATGACGTACAATAAAGAAATAAAACATGAGAATAGCAAGTAAAACAAACAGAAATATTTAAAAATTAGATGAACATCTTAGAGTCTCAAAGGTTAAAGTGAAGGTAAGCAAATAAAAAAACTGAACCAAACAAATTAAGCAAAGTAAGTTACTTAAAAAAACTATTAAACTATATTATTTTATAATGTAGTGTTTTCATACTAAGATAAGCCACTACAGATGCTGTTTTTAATTTTGTAATAAAATGTGTTGTTTGCTGCCGTGTTTTCTTTCTGTGACGTTCAGATCTTCCACTGGGCTCAAACAAATGCTGAGCACATAGTGCCTCTGTATTGCTTTGACCCAAGACACTATGTGGGAACATACAACTTTAACTTCCCAAAAACCGGGCCCTTTCGTCTGCGCTTCCTGCTGGAGAGCGTCAAAGATCTCAGAAACACTCTACTCAACAAGGGCAGGTAAACTACATCTCTGATGTCTGTTTAAAATCCCTTATATACACTGTAAAGTTTCTCTGTAAATACTCTTTTATCAAACTATAGAAAAATAAATTACGCTTCATACTCAGCTTTCTAGGATTGGATTAATGCACTTGTAACAGGATCAGGACACACCTGGACCTACAGGGGGTTGTGTTTACATTCACATCACTGCTGCACACATTGTTCCCGGGACTTTTTTTTCCGGCCATCTATCCCTCTACCCAGGATGCAGCTTGCCTGGCATTATGCGAACTCATGCACGTGTTTATTTGTGCGGCAGTAATCTGGTGGTGAGGACAGGGAAGCCGGAGGAGGTAGTTGCCGACCTCATCAGGCAGCTCGGCTCTGTTAGCGGCGTGGCTTTCCACGAAGAGGTAGTCGCACGTTTACATCAGGACTAATCCTATGATCATTATTAGTGACCTGTTTCGTGTGGTAAACTCCCAGGTTGCATCGGAAGAGCTGACCGTGGAGAAAAAGGTGAAGGAAGTGTGTGCTCAGTTAAAGGTGAACGTTCACACCTGCTGGGGCTCCACTCTGTACCACAGAGATGATGTGCCATTCCACCACATGTCCAGGTTTGGAGGATAGATTGTTTTCATCTGATTTCAGTTCATTTATTTAAAACATATAATGATGTTTCCTCTGATCGCATCAGGCTGCCTGACGTCTACACTCAGTTCAGAAAGGCAGTGGAGAACCAGAGCAGGGTGAGGCCTGTGTTCCCAACCCCAGAGAGGCTGAATCCGCTCCCCCCGGGGTTGGAAGAAGGAGCTATCCCCACAGCAGAGGACCTGAAACAAACTGGTGAGTAATCAATCAAACTGCTTGAATCTGTGCTGCTGCTTTACAAAATCTCTTAATTTCAGGTTTTTCAAAATAAAAGTCGTGTTTTTTTTAAACTGCTGCATGCTTCTAGTAATAAGGAGATACAGATTGCCTCTTCCCTTCACCAGCTCTATTCAATAAATCCACATCCAGGCTTCACCAAGCAAACTGCTGAGCTTATTCTTTATAAAACTCCACCAGGGGAGGGGTCTGGCTAGAATTTTATGTTTTATAATTAAGCTTTTACGACGCTTTGTGTCTTAATGCACAGCGGAGGATGTTAAACTGCTGCGTGTTTTAATGTCTGCAGAGCCTTTGATCGATCCTCACTCAGCGTTCCCCTGCAGCGGTGGAGAGAGTCACGCTCTGGCTAGACTTCAACACTACTTCTGGGACACGGTGAGAATGATTTTCACATTTCTGTATTATCATCTGAGTTGCTGTAACATGTAGAGGGTTTTTGTTTTTGTAGGATAAAGTTGCAGCTTATAAAGAGACTCGCAACGGCCTGATTGGGGTGGATTTTTCTACTAAATTCTCCCCATGGTGAGTTTTATGATGTCAGTCTGGCTGCTTAAAGGAGTTTAATGCACTGTAATTTATTTCTGATTGTACCAAACTGGGTCTGCAGGCTGGCTGCAGGATGCATTTCTCCGAGGTACATTTACCATCAGATCAAACAGTATGAGAGGGAGCGGACAGCCAATCAGAGCACCTACTGGTCAGTAGATTGACTTTTACTTAGGCTTGTTGCTTGTGTTTGACAAAACTTGAAAATTTAAACTTGGAAGAAATCACAGGTTTTAATAAAAATTAAAGCTCTTTGATCTCTTCTTAAGGGTTATTTTTGAGCTGCTGTGGAGGGACTACTTCAGGTTTGTGGCTGTCAAGTATGGAAACAGGATTTTTCAGCTCAAAGGTACAAACTAAAAAAATGCCTTTTGAATTTATTATTAGTGTTCTTTCAGAATATAACACATTCCACTATTTTTGTTCTATTTCAACAATTCATATATAATATTCGGCTCATTTATGCCATGGGTAACCAAAAGTCTGATTTTTGGTATTTTAGCTATTTATACTTTTTTCAGCTATGTAACTTAAGCTGCCTTTTTTTGTCTTTTGTCTTTAAAACCCTTTACATTTTTTTTAAATAAATCTTTACTGTAGTTTTCACCTTTTGTTCTGGTTCTGCTTTTTTTTCAATTTCTTTGTATTTTTTCTAATTTTATTTTTAATCCTTTCAGCTATTTTGCTGTTGTTGTTATTATTATTTAACTTTTTTAGGCTGCTATCAGCTTCTTTAAGCTGATTTCAGCAGTTTTTTTTTGCCTTTTTAGCTACTTTGTAGCAATTTTGAGCTAATTTGAACTTTTTTCATCTAAATTCACTGTTTTGTGATCATTTAAGCTTCTTACTGCTAAATTCAGCAAACATATGCCCTTTGTGCTAATTTCAGTTTTTTCAACTACTTATAAGCTAATTTCGTCTGCTTGCGTAATTTTGAAACAAATATCCCTTTTATTTGTACTCCATTTCTTTCTCTGCCAATGTGAGCTTTTTTATTCTCAATTCACAAACTTGTTTCTGCTGCTGTTTACTTTTGTTTTGCTACTTTTATCAAAACTCAGCTGTTTAAATTTAACTTGCACTAACAGTTTTGCTATTAAACATTTTCAACTTCTTCGTTAGCTTTCAGGAAGCATTCACACTGCATTTTCACAGGAAATGTAAATTCTCTAGTTTAGTTTTTATTAACCAGTGTAAATCTCACGTGGTGGTAGGGCTTCAGGATAAATCGGTGCCATGGAAGAGAGACATGAAGCTGTTCGACGCATGGAAAGGTTTGCATCCACAACGCATATAGCTAAATAAATCAGTTTTAGTCCTAAAGAGATGCATTTAAACAGGGTGTAAATGTGCTTTTACAGAGGGGCGAACAGGAGTACCCTTTGTGGACGCCAACATGAGAGAGTTGGCTCAGACGGGCTTCATGTCCAACAGGGGGCGACAAAACGTTGCAAGTTTCCTCACGAAGGATCTGGGTCTGGACTGGAGGTTGGGTGCAGAGTGGTTTGAATACCTTTTGGTACGTTTCTGTGAAAGTTTATCATTATGTTTTTTTGTGGCAACTAATCTTGAGCTAATTAGCTGTTTTTATGTTACATGTCTAAATCTGATTTATTTATTTTTTTTTAAAGATTGATCACGACGTCTGCAGCAACTATGGAAACTGGCTTTACAGCGCCGGTGTAGGAAATGACCCCAGAGAGAACAGGAAGTTCAACATGATCAAACAAGCTCTGGACTACGACAGCAACGTATGTTGGATCAGTTTCTCTCATTCACACGTCACATGATTGTGTCTACCAGAGTCATAATTTTGTTTTGGTGTCACAAGTACAGATCTGAAAAATAAAATAACAGAAATCTTATTTTTGCTCACTGAATCCTCTCGTGTGGCTCGTGCGTCAGGGGGATTATGTGCGGCAGTGGGTTCCAGAGTTGAGCTCCATCAGAGGAGCAGATGTGCACACGCCCTGGAACCTGAGCGCCGCCGCGCTGTCGCACGCTCACGTGGTCCTCGGCGAGACCTACCCCACCCCTGCTGTCATCGCGCCTGAATGGAGCCGACACTTTAACAAGAAACCAGTGAGTGTTTGAGAAAAGGGAAGTGGATAGTTTGACTGTAGAGAGACTTCTCCATAACAACTGCAAATAACATTTTGCTGTAATATTTGGCACTTTCTGTAGAAAGGTTATGAACAGTTACCTGTTTATAGCTTATTGAATGAGTTTGGAATAATACAAATGAGTACAGTTCGAGTATTAAATATGTACTTGTACCTTATATATAGAATACAATACAATAGATCAGTTCTGACGAGACTGATGAGCTAATGGCTAGTCTGCACGAGCCCAATGAGTTGCTTAAAAAAGAATCCTGATTAGTTGTGACATTAGACATTAATTCAACTGTAAAACAAAAACTGTGAAATGAATAGTCATTTCACAGTAGGCTGTAGTAGTAGGCTGTTTAGTTTTTATCAAATTTAAAAACAGATTGTCACTAAGATTGCTAACAAAAATCTGTCTACAGCAGGTAAGATATTACTTGTTCATATTTTTTCTACAGAACTCTAATTTAAAAGATTTATTTTTCCTAACAAGGCTGTGATTTTTTTAATTTTAATTCTTGTGGTTTAAATTGTATATAAAATGCCCCCCCCTCGCCACCAGAGTGATGCAGGACCTTCACCAAGAGGAAAGAAAGGCCCGTCTCACACTCCCAAACAACACCGGGACCGAGGCATCGACTTCTACTTCTCCAGGAGCAAAAACTTGTGAAAATCGAGAGATGCTTCAGAGATTTTAAATGTTTGTTTTTATGAAAATCTGGGTTGCAGATATGTTAAGTGCAAATTTGAGAAACCAGACTTTTTTTTTCTTCTGATACATAAGGTGCCTTTTGTGGATTATTTGCTGGTTTTTCTGCTTTTTAGTTTGCATTTCCTGTTTATTTTTTTGTTACACGTTCAAACCAAATGGAAGGCTTTTTTGATGCAAGGTTTTATTTCATGCAATAAATGTCATTTTTTTCACACCGTTAAATGTGGAGCTTTTATTTAGTTGTTTTTGAACACTTAAGAGAACAGAAACTAAACTGTTCTATCTTAAGACATTTTGGTGACTACGCTGTTTAAACAAATCCAATTTTAGGTCACAGTAAAAAAGTCTCTTCCAGTGAAAAATGGCATTTTTAACCAATAAACAAACAGCCTATTTCCTCCCTAAGTGACGTAATCAGCCTTCGCCGCACCACTTCCGGGTTCTGTAGGGAGGTGGTGGGCTTTTCAAGTAAAAACTTTCAAAATCACGTCCGTACCCACCGTGTTCGCTCCTTGCTCGCTTCAAACCGACTTGCGAAAGTTTGTCCCTCCGAACATGGCCGGTACCGAGCCGGAGGCGGATTTGTGGACGGTTCCTCTCGTGGCGCTGAACGTGACGGTGAGGAAAAAGTTGGGGCTCTACCTGAACCCCAAACACACGGTAGCTGCCGACTGGATGGAGGTGGCGGAGGAAATGGGCTTTTCTTACCTGGAGATAGAGAACTACAAGACATTAAATGACCCCACCAGAACCGTCCTGGTGGAGTGGGCCGCTCGGAGCTCGGACGCGTCCGTGGGAAAGTTGTTGTCGATCCTCGAGAAGAAGGAGAGGAGAGACATCGTGGAGGATCTGCGCTCCTTAATAGGTGAGGTTGTTGCTCGTTGGTTTGTGTTAGCAAAATATCTCACGAACCACATGATGGATTTTAATGAAGCTTGCATGAAATAATCACTGCATATCCATCTACTAAGATTTGAAGCCAGTCAGATTCAAGATGTCCGCCACAGCCAACAGATTTTACATAAAAATATATTAAAATCAGTTAATCTTACTAAAAATTAGGTAAAATTTGGCGTTAAAAGCTGGAAAGGATCCCCAGCACATAGTCTGAGCCTTAACAGATTGCGCAAGATTTGTGCAAGTTTTAAAATGTGCAACCAAACTTTTGGAGCCCACTTTTTGTGTTAGCAAAATATCTCACGAACCACTACTTGCACAAAGTAACTATTGGGTGTACATCACAGACTGATTAACTTTTAAAGTCAACCCGATTTAAGGTCGACGCCTCAGTCAACTGACTTTATAAATTACAAAAATAGATATAAATCCAGTGATGGATTTGCTACCTGTGGTAGTGACCCTGAAAGGAAGAAGCAGGTAAAAGATAATGGATGGATAGTTATAAATCAGTCAATTTAAAAGCTCAAATTGAATGTGGTAGTAGCTGAGAGTCATTTACAACACTGAGCGTGACATCTTGTGATATGGCATGAGATTGCATGTGACAAGTTTTGACCAAAGCAGCTGCGAAGATGATTTCAGTCTGAAACCCTGGCTCGAGAGGCAGCGGGCGATATGCATTCCTTTTAAGAAATGCCAGACTAATTATTTATGATTCAAACTCCAAATAGCCAGAATTTGTCCCATTTTAGATTTTGCAATATCAAACACTTTTATTGCGAAAACTGTTTAATCATGATCAGGTTATGGAATCACCAGAACATTTGCTTCAGATGCAGGAAACAAGAATTTCATACCAAACTCATGATTGATTGATTTTATTCATTATATAAATGACACTGCATACAAAATACAGTAACATCAATATAAATGGATAACACAATAAAGCACAAAGCTTATTTCCATTGTGGTCCAACATGATTTTCCCGTAATGCATTTCTAATAGTAAAAAAATAGTTTTCATTTGTGACTGATAATAATTCAGTGATAAACGTGTGTTTTGAGACCAGATGAGGACGTCAGGAAGTACCGCGAGAACCTGAAGAAGAAAAGCGAGCCCCCGGTTCAGGTTCCTGAGGTGGACAGCTGCGTCCCGCGCACCCTTGAGAGGACCGGACTCACCGTGGACGACAACCCAGAAGGTTCGATTTGGTACCAACTCAGAATGTAATGATTAATAATCGATTATAACTGACTAAAATGTGAATCGTTATGTTTTTAAGACAAATTCAGTTTGATACTTTAACTTTTGGTCAGTAAATAATTTATGATGCCATATTTTTTTTTTTTTTGAAGTTTTGTTATGTTTTGATACGAGGACAAAAATGCTGATGTTGAAAGAAAAGAAGCATGTTTGGTTATAAAATGGCTTAAGTGAATCATTGCATCCATACAACCAAAAATAACCATTTTATAAACCGAGCATTTGCAATTTAATGCACATTTTTGTAATAAATTAGTAATTTGAGGAAAATGCATTTATTTCATGTTTGTAAAATTCAATTTTGTAGTTTGGAGACTGTTTTGTAATGCGTGCATAAAATTCTATATTAAAGCCTAAACAGAGATGACAATCACTCTACTTCCTGTGGAGAATTACCACAGAAAAAACTCAAGTTGTTTTTCGTTTTGTCAGTTTATCTCAACTTAATCATGTTTGCATAACTGCTGCATCTCGCGTTCCCTCCCTGGTTCTTGGTATGTGTTTTACTGTGAAGTAAGTCAACCAGGACTTCTCTGGAAACCAGCTTCTTACGTTTTTTTGTGTGCAAGTGCCCATGTGGTCGGAGGTTGCGTGCTGTTTGGTAACGCTGCCCTCCCTCTGTGTGAATGATGACATAAATTAAGTTTGTCCCTCTTCTTTTTAAATTTAAATCCAGGTGCTCCTGAGCTGTTTGACGCCTTCATCTGCTACTGCCAGAGCGACTTCGAGTTCGTCCTGAAAATGATCCAGCATCTGGAGCAGACGGAGTACAAGCTGAAGCTGTGCGTGTTTGACAGGAACGTCCTGCCGGGCTCCTGCGTTTGGACCATCACCAGTGAACTCATCGAGAGGAGGTGGGAATTTAAATTTTTTCTTTGTGTCAACGTAAGCACGTTGGAAAAACTACTTTGACTCGAACAGTTTTTTTGTTTAGATACAGAAAGTCAGCTGTTTTCCTTTTCTCACGCTTTGACTGTAACAATCTGTGCAGGTGTAAGAGAATGGTGGTGGTCATTTCTGATGAATACCTCGACAGCGATGCCTGTGACTTTCAAACCAAGTTTGCGCTCAGCCTCTGCCCAGGTAAACTCAAGTTTATCTGTTTTATTATTCATGGTTCTCCTTTTTTATTTATTTTTTTGACACGTGAATGTGACTAATTTTGAACTGCTGTTAAGGTGCTCGGAGTAAACGTCTCATTCCAGTTATCTACAAGCCGATGTCGAAACCATTCCCCAGCATTTTGCGCTTCCTGACAGTCTGCGATTACACCCGGCCGTGCACGCAGAGCTGGTTCTGGATACGGCTCGCCAAGGCTCTTTCACTACCATAAACACAGACTGGGAAATATAATTTAAAAAGAAAAATCATGTTGGACAATGCCAGAATCCTTGTCGTCCTGGCACTGGAACTCTGATGCTTTTACTGCACACTTTACTGCTTCCACTTGCTTTTTCTTTGAGGAAGACTCATATTTTTTTATTAAATAATAATAATAATAATTTTCAACCTTCATTAATATCTGCAAAGTTCTCAGTAAACAGACATTAATATGTTACAAATGTTGCATAAGTTGAGCTCTTACGGGTATGTGGGAGAAACTTCCTCTGTCGTGTCAAATTTTAGATGAGATTGTAGATTGAGAGGAAGTGATATTGTCTGTCATATTTACACATGCTCAGTTTCATAAAGTACCACCTTTTTTTCCTTCTTGTTTTTCACGTCTCTGAATTTTGATGTTTTTTTGTATTCTGAATGTGAGGAGTTTTAATCAAAGATATAATTTGCTGTATTGCTTTAAGTGCCTGAAAAAATGTTTCCAAAAATGTAAAATGAAATAAATACATATTTTTTAAAATGAAGTTTTTACATGTTTAGAGAGCTTGTGTTGAATTATGAGAGCACAGAATGTTCTTAAGTTGTTGTCATTGGTAATAATATGAACGACCAGCAGGGGTCTCTACTGAGCTCACCTTCCTGTATATATAAATAAATCACTTCAGCTGCGGTGCCTTTGGTTCAGACACGGAGTCCAGTATTAATAATTATGCGTCAGGGATTATAAAAAGATTTAATTCTGTTAATAATTATTCACGAACATATCTACTTCCACATGTAATGACTGATTTAGCTCATCCCAGCCTGTACTACCGTGTTATATGGGGAATGCCTTTTGCTTAAAACAGGCTGGAAAATGAGTCTGAGGCGATAACTTCGAGATTCCATCTGCAAGACTTGAGTCAGGTGGAAAAATACTGTAAAAAAACGGACAGGAGACAAAAATGAAAGAATTCACATAGTTATCTGTTGCTTAAGGACCGCAGCGCTCGGACGGTGTCTTACAACAAATGTTTACAGATGGCAAACAGACGAGGTCCTGCGTTTAAAGATGACGTCCACATGAACGCCTCAATAAAAGTTTTTTTTTTACTACTGGTTTTCTGCATTTTTAACAACACTGTTGTTTTATGTTTACAATGCAAACACATGCAATAAAGATTTTATTATTATACAATACAACAGATATGAGTTTTTCTAAAATTGATGCTAACACCAATTTTTATGGTTGATGCATATTTTTCATATCACAAAATTTCACAATCTTTACTTAACTTTAATAAACACCTACTTAACCCATTGTGCACTTAAACAATATATATTTAGGAGCAAAACTGTTTTAATAAAACATAAACAGTAAGCAACAATGAACAATGATGCATCTGCACGTTCCTACTTGTATGTATTAGGTGCAAGGCCAAGTGCTGATTTAAAAAAATTGAATATCAGCTGATAATTATATTTTTGGCCAGGAAATTGGTTTATTTCTAGAACTGATTTATTTTATTTTTTACTTAGTTTCTACATTTTATTTTGTGTGTGTGTGTACTTGTTTTTGTTGCATATTTAGGACCGTTTCCGGTATATAGACCTACCTTGTCAAGACTGGTAGTCGTAATGGGGACCAAAGACCGGTCCTAATATAGTGGAACTCCGTTTTTGGGTTGGGGGTTCATTTTAGGACTAAGATGTGAACTGAGTTTAGGTTAGTTTTAGGGTCAGGTAGGTACCTGTGAGGTTAGCCTTAGGGTTGGTGGTCAGGGTTAGGCTGTAGAAATTACTGAAAATGAATGGAAGTCAATGAACGGTCCTAATAAAGATAGAAATACAAACCTCTGTGTGTGTGTGTGTGTGTGAGTGTGTGTGAGTTAGTGTACTCAAAATAGAATGGGCTAAGCACATACTTTATAAATATTGTATTATGTATTAATAATAACATACGAATAATGTGTCATCGGTTCTTTCTTCAATTCTTATTTAAATAGTATGTACATAACAATCAAACAAAAAAGTAAACCAATTCATGTAAACAAATACTTGAAAAAGAACAATGTAATAGTAAAAATACATTAGAATATTTATAGCTTTTAGGTTTGGCAGTTCTTGTTCTTGTAGCGTCACAAAGTAGAGCTTTATCTCAGCCCTGTTATATTGGGTTGATCGTCCATCCAATCACAACGTGATACGTCATCATTAAGCGCAGGTCCCCTCCAAGCTGCTCTGGCAGGCCGAGCCGATCTAGTAGCTCCACCGCTTCAAAGGTCCACATTTGCTCGGGAGGAATGTGGTAGGCGGGGCTGCTAAGGCTGGTGTCAAACTTTGGGAATGACAGGAGTGCTGCAGGATTCGCAAAGAAGGGGAAGTGTCGCCCTCGCCGGCTCTGTTTGGATTACTTTGACTTGTTCTCCGGATTCACCGCCTCGCCACAGATAGTCCGACCTCAGCGGATTCTTCAGCCAACATCATCAGCGTCATGTCGGAGGACCTCAGCTCCCAACCCTGGTCCATCAATAGAGATGATTATGAGCTACATGAGGTGATTGGTATGTCATCACGATTAGCTTGTTAGCACTTTGTTCACCGGCACTTAGTAGGTTTCTTGCCACTAGCTTTCTTAAAAGCTGAGCGAACGCAACTGTCAGGTGAAAAGACAAACTGTTTCTGACTTGAAGATTTTAAGGCGTTTTAAGAGTTTGCGAACACACCGAGAGGTGTTTTAACTTGAAGGCAGCCTGCTATCAGTAAGGTCTGTCACTGGTGAAATACCTACTAGGCTGTAAAACATCTTATTAATGTTGCCAGGCTCGGACTAGTTGCTGGAAAGGAGCTGCTTTCGTTCTGCCGCGCGATATTCCTCTCGAACATCCTCAAACTTGTTTTAAAACAGTTTTTGGTGCTCTAATCGAAACCTTGCCCACAGAATATGTAGTCAACAGAACAAAACCAGTCAAAAGTTGTCATTTTGGAGAAGACACTGGCTTCAGTATCAGTTACTGCAACCAGATAAGAGAGAAACTTAAACTGCCTCGAACGTGTTCACGCCCATCTTCTGTTAGGAAGAAGGAAAACATCCACATTTTTTAATTAGTCATTTTAAGAACGAACTAAAAGCCAACCAAAAAAAAAAAACTCTGTTGCGCCTGTACTACAGGTTTTACATGGACAAACCCTACCCACAAAGAAATGAATTGATAGTAGAATATAGTTACAAGATGAAAACAAAAGGGCTATCATAGACATTTAGAGATAATTTTGTTGTTTTTTTAACTGAATCTTATTGTAGTAGCTGCTGAATGCAGAACTATTTATGTATACTTGAAAGTTCTGTAACAGATTCATTAACCAGAAGCTGACAAATAAAGGTGTGTACAGATTTTAGATTTTAGAGTAGTGGCTGAGTCATATTGTTGACTTGTGTGATCATGACAGAGCCCAGAGGTTGTTTTATTTATATATTAATTCATTAAAGGTTTTAATTATTATGTAGGCTTTCGTTTTTCTTTAGTTGTATCTTTTATTTTGTCCAGTTTGTCATTTACCTACAGTTAGGTTGATGTTTTAGTATGTTCTGTATTCTCAAAGTCAACCCTCGTGCATCCTTTTTGACAGCAGTCCATCTGAAACAAAGGGTCTAGGGATGTCAGTCAGTACTTGTGCACCTCTGAAACCTTTCAAATAGCTGACCTTTCCTACCTTCATCTCAGAGGAGGAGGATAGCGAGTGTAACATATAAGTAAAGTATTCTCTCAAATTAGTGACTTTATGCCTTCTTTGGTTTACTTTACCCAGGCGGTGTGTGCTTCCTCTGCAGGGAGTTTTTATAGAGGGTTCATTTTACCAGCCGTGTATCAGCTCTTTTTCTGTAAATAAAAGAAAAGCTCAGCTTCTAAATTTCATCCGGAGCACCCCTCGAGATAACGCCCTGCGATTTAAATTGCATTCAGAAATAAAGCCTTGCTTGTATAGAAACCAGTTCTGTGGTATCTCCCTATGCCAGTTTTAGCACAAATTACCCCTCAAAAGTTTGAAACTGCTCAGGCCTTTGCATTCTTAAACTGGAGCATTCTGACTTCTTTTTTATTTTTTTTATTTTATAAGATTTTAAAATCAAAGAATAATTATTTGAGTCGTTGAGTTGTGCAGTTAGTTTGATTTAAATCTGGAATTTTTGCAGATTAGAGCCTGGGCTCTTTAAATGCAGAGGAGGTGGGGTTTTTTCTACGTCATCTAAACAAGCACACCGCTCTGTTAGAGGCTGTGGAGCTTTCTCAGGAGGTAAACTGAGAGGCTTTTTGCTTTTCAGACCAACCGCTTAAAGAGTACAGATGTAACATTTAAAACCTGGTTTAATTCTTATCATGTATTAAAATGACTGTACTTATAAAGTTTTCTAATGCAGTGCTTTTAAATTGATTGCATTGTCCAATCTACCCACTTAATGCTAAACTTACAGAGTTTGTCTCTTAATTTGTGCAGACTTAATGTGGTATTTACATGTTTTGGTTACTCGATACAATTTAAAAGCTGGTTTAAAAGGTTTTAAAGGCAGAGCTAGTCATTTGTAGTTTAAACTACTCTTTATTTTTTTATTTCTAGTTTCTTAAAATGCATAAAAAATGATTTTAATGAAAAGACTTAAGTTTTCCCCAAAGCCCTCAGTTTACAAAAAAATGTTTGAGTGGGTTTAGGTAAAAGGTAAAAAAATTATGCTTTGTATTTTATTTATATATATATATTTTTTAATTATATTTTGAATTATTTATCTAATAACCTGTTAAAAGTGCTTCACGTGTTACTGCCTGTTGCTTCAGGGTTCAACAGGTGTTTCTTTAGCAGAGAGCAGGAACAGGTGGAAGTCAGGCTGTCAGAGGTTAACTCCTCTGTGATACGACCTGCTGAGTATTTTATATAAACGGTCTCATCCCAGGCAGATGCTGCCTGCAGTGTGTGTTCGTTATGTGTGTGTGTGTGTTGAGGATGGCCCTGCATACCCAGCATGCCTATCAGAACTATTGTTTTGGTATCTTCCCCAGGGAGATGGGACTTGTTATTACACGGTTCACGCCCACTCCTGTTCACCCCGCTGAGCACTGACTCATACTGGACTCCAGACCGGACCGAGCAACACTGGAAAATAGTGCAGCTGTTTCTCCAATCTCGGATCCCAATTTGGAGCTTTTTGGTTTTTGTAAATCTGAACTAGAGTTCTTTTTTCCCCCACTGTTCATATCCACAAGCCTCCCTCCCTCCTTCCCCGTCGTTCTTGCTCAGCTCTCAAAGCTGCAGTAATTAGAAAATGAGCAAGCAAACCCGTCTGTTTTAAAGTCCACTCAAAGGTTCAAGCCACATCAGAGTTTAGGAATAAACGCTGAAAGAGCAGCTGTGTTTGCTCCCGTGCTTGCTCCTTATGTGTAACATTTCTCGTTTTACCTTCAGTTAATGTGTGCCGTGCATGCTAGGTATGCTGAGGAAATGAAATGAAAGTTTTGTGTCGTCAGGCACTGAACTGGCTCAGTGAGGCTGCTGCTGCTCGCTGCTCATGCAGGAGGATATTGACACAGGCTTCACACAGTGTCCTGCACCAGTAAACTAATTCTAGACCAGGATAATTAGATCAGATATAACTTCTCTCTGTGCCTTTTTGAGCTCAGTAATGAACCAGAACAGTGAAGGTTCTGTTTTCACCTTTCAGCAGGTAGAAGTCTTCAGCTAATATGTGCTGTTTTACAAAAACAATCTTTAATGGTAAGAATTATATATATTCTGGTTTAATTTATCAAGATTAGTCAAGATTTATCCCTATTTGCTTCAGTAGGAAGGATTTGTTAGAGATTCTGTGCAGATTGGCAGCTTCGTAATAAGTTGATCTTTCACTGAATCGATTAAAAGGGAGCCCAAATTTAAAGTGAGATGTAGGAGTCTTTGTTATCAACGATGCTGTCGCTTCGCTGATGCAGAGAGGTTCTCAGAGTTTATCCAAAAACTCTGAGAACTTAATTCAAGTGGAGAAACGGAAGTTTGCAATCCAAAATGAGTGTTCACTCTGAGTAAATTAACTTTTGTCCAAAAAAAAACATCAAAATATAGTAATTTTTGCTGCTGTATCAATTGGATTGATTAAAAATAAGCAACTCATGTAAAGTAGGAATCCAATAGAAAAGCAGATTTATTAAAGATTGATCATAAAGTCAGTGCATTAGAAGTTACAAATTTGCTGTATTTGCTAAATTTATGTGCTCAACCTTCAATCCTGCTATAAAATTTCAGCCCTCTTGGTAATAAAAAACAATAAATAAATGCACCTTTGGCTCACAAAACAAACTCTACGAACATTAAAATATATTGCATGCCTAGACCTGATTTTAAAACATAAAATTCATGTGCGGTATGGAAATGTGCAAGATTTAATTTGCCTCTTGTTGTTTTTATAGTCGTTTTGAGTTGTTTTAATTATTTTTAATGGATTTCTCTAGTTATTAAGGTTCTATTCTGCTCATTAGTATTTTTTTGTCTTGTATTTTTTGGTGGGTGTAATAGACTTCCCTTAAAAAAAAAAAAACAACAAAAAAAAAATACAGAATAATGGAAATGTAAACAAGTTGACTCTCCAAAAAGCAATCTTATAATATAAATTGGTCTAATAATAAGAACCATTTCAACAAAAATATCTCAGTCAGTCACGACCCACTCTTGTTCTGTCAGGTTCAATTATGATTTTAAAGGTTCCCATGTCGAGCAGGATTTGTTTAGAGCAAACTTGCTTACAGAAAACAACAGCTGCCTTTTTAAAAAGATCATGATTGTTTTGGCAATGTTTCCAATCTGGACCTGCAGCAGGATGATGCACTGAGAAAACAGGCTGAATTCCAGCAAATAAACTTGATTTCTCAACTAAACTAAATGCTGGGATATTAGGTTGATGATTAGAAGAACAGAAGAACAGTCATCCATACAAGCTGACAGCATATTGAGGCTACAGTTCTTTTAATGTTTCCTTCAGATGTTCTTGGGATACTTTTGGTCTTTCCACACATAAAAAAGCAGCTCCATAGTAGGGGCTGCAAAATGTATTGCAAAAATGTAATCATCGCAATATCAATGTGCTCAAAAATTTATATCGCAAAGGACTGCTTGGATTGCAATAGTTATAGGCTATCATCATCATCACCATCATCATCATCACTAATGTATTTGAAGAGTTTGGAAGTTGTATTTTGAAAGCTAACGCAATATTTAACCATTAGAACAGTCTCACGGCAGCTAAAGCTCACCTCAGATGCAAAGGACATTGACACAAATGCTAAAGGCCACATAGTCCAGCAAGTATAGATTAGAAATGGAGGAAGGAAAGAAAAAAAAGACATTTTGCACCTGATATTGCAATATTTACAAATCTTACCACCATCGCAAGATTTTCTAAAATCATGCTGCCTTTCTTCATAAATTTCAGTCAGTATTTTGTCAGTTTTTTTCTGACAGTTTGCAAAATAAAACACAAAATCCTATCATAGAAAAAAAAAAATAGAAATTTAACCAAAAGTTGTCCTTGTCCTTGTTTCAGTAAGTGGTAAGTGGACTGTACTTATATAGCGTCTTTCTGTCCAACCAGGATACTCAAAGCGCTTTACACTACAATCTGTGCCATCATTTACCCATTTACACGGTACGGGGGATCGAACCGGTGACCTTCCGCTTCCAGCATATAGATGCTCTTCTTCCTCACATACTGCCCAGTCTCTCTAATCGTTGGTTGTATGTTTGTATGAAGGAATTTAAACTTCGCTGCAGGGAAACTGGATCTTTGTGGTTCTGGCCAGGCCGGGCTCCCACGTCTCTGGCCGGTCTCCAGGGTTTTGTTTTGTATTGGTCCGAGCACAAAGTGCAGGAAGTTAAAGGTACAGCAATGGTGTTTAGCCTTTTAGCTTTCAGCTCTGGTGGGAAGATAAGTTGAGTTAAATAACGTAAGTCAAATGTTATTAAAAGCTACCTAATAATAGATTTTACTCCCACTTGGTGGTTTATAAAATCACTTCTCATGAGTTGGAAAATAATTAAATTTCTAGTTTATTAGATTTTTTTGAAGCAGCAGTCATTTCGTCTTTAACCCAAATTTTGTTTAGATGTTAAAAATATAAATTTGTTCCTTTTTATTCTCTGGTGTTTTCACATAGCCTGAAGTAAGACATGATTGATTTAAATAAAAATCCCTGGATAAAGTGGACATGTCCATAGGGAGAGCTTCACTTTTTAATTAAAACCAGGGTTTAATTTATTTATATATATCTAATTTTAGAAACTCATCTTTGCTCATTGCTGTTCTGACCAAAAGAAAACTCCAAACAGTGAGTGCTTTGTTAATGTTTGGCCGTAGCTAATACGAGATCAGGAGAGGTTAGGAAAAGCTGACCAACTTGGCACTCTCTCTGACACTCTGCAAAGCCCATTTCTACAGAACGTGCGCTCCCACCGCTGCTGGATGTCACCTTTACACCAGCGATCTCGTGGAAATGGCCTCCTGACGCCAAATAAAAGCAGCCAGGGGGAAGTTAAATAGCCTCACACGATGCAGGAGCAACAGGCGTTCCTCTCCAAGGGGAGGATTTACAAGCTCTTAACTCCACTATCAGGTGGTGGTTAAACAGAGATCGCCTCGCTCTTGTAAGTTTTACTGGGAGTTTTTATCAAATTGTCATCTGTTCTCTTTGCTTGTAAATCAAAACGGTTGTTAAACTTCAAACTTTTAAACTGTTGCTCTTATTCAACTCTGCACTGATCTGCAAAACCCTAAAGCCCAGAATAATATGCTAATCAAAAGTTTCTTAAAGTCTTTATATAAGGGTTATATTATTTTTCTATTGATGTCTGTTTAAAGATGAAGGAGGTTATGCTTTTGCTTGTATCTGTGTGTCCATCTGTTGGTAAACATCACATGAACCACTGGACAAATTTAAATGAAACTTGCGTAAAGTAATTCTTGGATGTGCATTTATAACTGATTAACTTTTGGAATTCAGAATCAAAATGATGTGATCTTAAACAAAGAAACCCAGAAAATTGGCTATAACTCAGTCCATATTACAGATGTACAGCTAAAGTCTTGTGTGGTAGTAGCCGAGACAGATCCTCAACAGATTGTGTCCAAACAAAAGATCCTTGTTTAAATTTAAACCCAATAATAAATAAATCCCATTAATTACTGGATGGGTAGTAAACTTGTGGAAAATAAGCATGGCCTCCACAAGTAAGTGACGTTAGCCAACACAAAGGCTATGTCCAAATTCAGAGGTTGCATCCTTTGAAGAACCCGGCCTACCCGGTCTACATGGGTGGGGTCTTTTGTCGATCACGAAGACCAAAAGAAAGTGGCTTTGAATTTGAACAGGATAGCCTTCAGCTTTATTCCCACACTTACCCCAGCATATGTCCTGTCACCTAGCAACCATGGCAGAGCTAAACAGAATCATTAAAGAGAAATTAGCAAAAATAAGAATATTATTAATATTATAAATGAACAACATTAGCTTAGAGGCAATACAAGAAAAACTAAGGGACCATACAGGCTTGTTTACAATTACTTCTGACAAGAATAAGATTGAAATATCTTGCCGATAACTAAAGCTTTACAGCACAACTGCGTTAAACTTTAACTTTTTGTACTGCCAGATTTTTATTTAAAACTGTACCCCTGTCTCACTCCGCCTCTCGCTTCATCCACTATTACAAGCAAAGAAAACTCACGGTCAGTCTGCAGTGCATCTTAGGATAGGGTGGGCTGAAAATGATACACTGGACCCTAACCTCAAATCAGGGGAAAAGAAGGATGCTTTGGTGGGCCGCAGTTAGAGGAGCCTTTAAATTTGGGCAGCCTTTGGTGCATCACTGGGAAGTAATAGGCCTTTAAAATTAGGCCTTTGAAGGATGCAGCTCCTGAACTTGGACACAGCCAGAAACGTCACCACAATAATCACCTAAAGTCATTCACATCACTTTTTATGTAGACTGATTTTTAATGAGCTGTTTTTAAATAGTAAAGTTTTTAAAATGGTGTTAATATCGTAAAAGCTATAAAGAAGAATGGGAATTTTCAGAACGTGGAACACCTCCAGGGACTGTTTTTGGTTTAGCAGAGTCCTCCTCTCTATTAGTCATGCTTCATTAATCAAGACGGGGAAAAAGCTGATTTATAATTGACGAACACAGTTGAAGTGAACCAAATGTGATTCAGATGAACTATGGTTTAACACGTACGACTCGCTGAAATACAAACAGATGTCTTTTGATTTAGATATTTGAGTTCAGTGAATCATCCTGCCTATAAACGTGTTGGTATTAATCCATCAGACCCGGCCTGCACTGACTGTGGACTGTATAAACCACCCTGACTGAGTGTGAGCCAGCCAACAAAACAAACAGTTACAGGATGTAACTTTCTGTTCTGTGTCAACTAATTTGTTAGGAAAGTAAAATGTCTACAAAGATTTGCTTTTATCTAGAATGCACAGTTTGAAGCTCTCGGTAAACCTCAGATTTTTAACTTCAACTTGTGTTAATCTAGACTTAAATGCCTCCTGACTTTCATTTTTAGACCAAATTTAGCATGTTTTTAGCCAAGACCTTTTTAATATTTTTTAATGTTATTAAGACATTAGTGCAAAAATGCCCAGTGGGTTAGAGTTCATGTAATAAGTTCAACTGTTCAGAATGAAGTTAAAATAGAGCTGCAGCAAAGACAATTTAGGGGGTTTGGGTATATTTATTTTAAGTGTTATCCAAATGGAAAGGAACACCATGGTCCAGCCAGTGTAAACAGTGTATCTTTTTCTGACCTGGGGACATGTGAAGACCCCCCAGGAGTTTTGCAAAACATTCCTAAAAGGAGGGACCATCTTTCTCATTCTCCTCTGGGCGTTTAAAGAAACTTTGTTAATGTATTTTTGTGTGTGTTTTAGGAAGTGGAGCGACTGCAGTGGTCCAAGCAGCTTACTGTGTACCACGCAAGGAGAAGGTGGCCATCAAACGCATCAACCTAGAGAAGTGCCAGACAAGTATGGATGAACTCCTGGTAAGCCTCACAGCGCTGCTGAAAAAATGCACAACATGCAGGACATGTGTGAATAATTCACGTGAAATCAAATGCAGCGACGCCTTCTAACGGCACAAGATTTTATTTACAGTTTCTGTGTTCTTCCCGTGTGGATGGAGTTAGTTTCATCTCTGCTTTTCATTACTCATTTTTTCAGAGCTGTCATCCACTCATTCCTGTCACTTCAAACACTGTTCTCGTTGTTCTCTAAAGGAGAGCTCCGCTTACAGCCAGGAAACTATTAGACCACTGTGGGACATCTTCCTTGCTGTAGTTCAGTGTTTTTATAATCTGGATGCACTCTTCCTCGCATCATTTACTGCCTGGCATGTGCATATCATGTTTTATATAACCCGATCCACACTTAAATGTAATCATACTCATCAAATCTTTCATTTAAAACAAGAGCTTTTAATGAATATGGGTAAATAAGACACTACTTGGTGTAGAACACAAACTTTCATCATGCATTTAGGCTAAACAGGTGATTGATTTTTTTTTTCCAGTCCTTCAAATACTGCTCCTGAAGTCTGTGAAAGTACCCTGCAGGAAATAAACATTGTGTTATTCTATCCAAGTCTGTCGATGATCATGGCCTGGAAAAAAAACTGGCAGGTTGCTCACTACTCACCGTCAATACTAAACCCTTCCCCACCTCCTGAATTCTGCAGGATGAATCAGGGGAATGCTGCTCCCGGATTCTCGGTGCAGGAAGTCACGTGGAATGCTTCGCGATCGGATTTCCTGCGTTCGGTTTCCTCCCACAATTCCACAGCCCACTGGGTGCCCACTTAAATGGCGAGGAAGCATTAAATTAAAGCCAGATCGCCTCTCGAAAACCTTAAAACTTGGCTGCAAAAAGTTATAGACGACCTCAAAGACCTTTTAAACTTGTCTGTTAAAAGTCTTTGATGCCAGAAAACGAATCGCCACATATCTGGGTCACCGTATTGTGTTTATTCTTGGAACAGGAGCGTAACGGTGCAGTGCTTTTGAGGGACTAAATAGACTATAAATCAAGTCTGATGTTCTCTAAATATTATCTCACAGTTATGCAAGATTATAAAAGTCAATGAATAGTTGTAACAGTAAGTCATAATTGCAATATTGTGATCATTATTTTTAGATCATTATTTTTACCATAATTGTACAACCTTTGGCATTATTACATTTTGTGGATGAGCAACATTTTTGTGTAGTTTCTAGTGTGTGCATGCTGCAGTACGATTGAGTCATTGGGGTTGTGTTTGTGTGTAACGCTTTGAGTAACCAACAGTGATGTAACTTTGCGTTTAAAGAGGCCTCTGTGTGTGTGTGTGTGTGTGTGTGTGTGTGTGTGTGTGTCATCCCTGAGATTCAGTGGCACCAGTGTGTGAACCAGCACTCTATTCAGTTTGTTACAATAGGTCTTTTATTTGTTCTTTTTAGCTCAAAGTTCTCAGACATGGACATTCCTAGATAGATCAGACCTACTTTAAAATACAAGTGGTGAGAGCTGGGCTACGTTTAATAAAAAAGTTTTATTGCTTTTTAGGATAGATTGAACAAAATAAAAGTTTTGTATTCAGGGTTTTTTTTTTAATCCAGTGTTTTTTAAGAGAAGGGTATACTGGTTCATATTGAAGGTACACAAAGTGATTCTCAGTTTTTTTTTTGTTTTTTTTTCATAGAACAAAGGCAAACACAAAACAAATAGCTGTCTCACTATTTATGATAAGTAAATAGTAATTAATTAAAGTGGAATAACAACATCTTTAGTTATAAAGTATGGACAAAAGCAATAGAATGGGTGTTTTCTGTAAGCTGAATTGGTAAAGACTTAAAATATGAAGGATGAATGAGTTTCATTTAAAAGAGAACTTGTTAGTCCAACCTCTAATAGTAAGAAACATGTGAGGAAGATATCATGAGAGGGGCAGATGGAGCCCCAAATGTAGCAATGGAAGAATCCAGTTCTATTAGAGTCCCAAAAACCCTGGATAAAACGACAAAGAAATATCTCTCGTCCTTGTGATATCTAGGGCAAAAGAAAAAATCAGGACACTTCAAACTGCAAGGTGAGACATGGGATCTGCTACATTGGTCTAATGGCAGGATAGATTTTTAATAAAGTGGACTTAAACTGTATGAGAAGTAACCTAGCGCAATTGGAAAAAGTGTACAAAGTTCGGTTTTGTTGAGGTCTCTCATCATTTTAGGGCCGTAAATGATAGGAGACATTGATAAAATTGGGGGTGGCAGAATTTCTCAGTAGTGGTATCTTTATAGAGTAAGATAAAACCTTCAAATGAAAACTAAACAGAGTCCAAATCTTGAGAGTAGACAGTGCTGAATGATTCACTGTAACACCAGAAAATTAAACGAGCGGTGGAGGGTAGATTAGGGAGGCAGTTTCAGTTCTGTTTGTAAAACTGGACAATTCCACATCACTCATGTCACAGTGACATTTGAAAGAGCAACTTGCCTTTTTGTTTTGATCATCAATGCTTGTTTTGCTTCTTCTGGTTTCCTTCAGTCATTTCTTTCTTATGGGAGTTAACAAATTGTCAAAGATTTTGACTTAGAGATTTGAGGGGGAAATAATACTGTGCTTTTTTGTTTAGTCATGTCATGCTTTTAAATCCTTCTTTTTCGCATTTAAAAAATTCATTTGGGGTCTATAACTCCTTAAGTCCCTCTTTCACCTCTTTTCTGAGATGTCTCAGATCAACTTGTTTTAAGGCTGTCTCTTTAAATCGAAACGAGGTGCTTCACATCCCGCCCCCCTCCAGCTTCCAGAGCGGTCCATTCTAATTTGATAGAGGAGTTTACCACTATATAATGGTGCAGAAATGTTTATTTACAAATAACGATAAAGATTAATTTGACGATCAATCCCCTGGAGTCCCTGAACACCCTCATATTCTAGTCACATGACCAATTTAAATCACTGAAAGATTTGCTCTACGTAAAAATCTGTTCCAAATTGTGTCAAAAGTACAGACTTCAGACTATACATCAATTTTTAAATTGTGTTGATAGACCAAGTAAATCTGGCGTTATAATAAATAAATTACAGAACTTTAAAAAAAATGTTTGTTGTATTTGAAGCGAAGAGGAGCACTGAGCAGAATGACCGGGGAAATCTCCAGTCTGTCTGCCTGGCGGCAATAATTTTATTAATCGTCAAGTGATGATCGATTAACGTTTTTCTGACGATTAATTGCACACGATATGATTATGCCCAACCCAACCCTAGCGTGAGGGTTAAAACCTTCTTGGTCTGAGGCAACACTGCTAACCAGATCCACCATGAAACTCTCAGTAACATGGAGCCACTCGTTGTTGTGCGCACCGGGGAAAGTAAATACTCTGTTAAACCACAATTGTTATCTCAATATGGTGTTTTTTCCCCCCTCACGCAAACGTTTTTCTGAGAATTATTATAGACCGTATGTTATGGCACAGGTCTACCTATCATATCTGAGGAGATGAACCGTTAACATCGAACTTTCTCTTCTGTATAACCTCTCCTGACAATCTATGGGGATCTTTTGGTTTTTCATTGCAACTGAAATAAAACTAAATTTCATAGCTGTCTTCAAAGTGTGGCTTCACATGTCAGTGGATGTAACCTAAAAGGAAAATTCAAATAAAAATCAAATGAGGCTTTTAAAAATCTTGACAGTATTTCTCCTACAATATTGCCACTCTTTTTCCACTTAATGCTAAGTAGCAATAGAGTAATATTTATTGCTAGTAAAATGCATTAGGTGTAGTGACAACAAGGCGTGTCTGGTGTGCTTTTCAAGTTGTATGAATCAAATGACAAACTGCTCTAAGGGCTTGTGATAATATGAAGTCATTGCAGCACCCACCCATCAAACAAAAGCTGCAATAAAGACAGCTGGAAGGAGCATTGCAGAGATAATCACATCCATTTAATTTCTTATGAATGTCAGAAGTGTCTGATTAAGGGTTACACTTTTGGAAGGGATGTAAATCATTTTAAGTTAGTTTTCAAAATCTTTGCCGCAGCCTAGGTGTACATTAATTTAATTATCAAAATAAAGAATCTGTCCGACAGAAAGGAACACCTGTCAGTGAAAAGTATATTCCTTATTATCCCATACCACGGAGGATCTGAGGTACAACTAAAGAGTAGTAGATCAACTTAAAAACAAAAAACTTCTTCTTACGTCAGCTCAAATTTTAATCAGATGATTGCATTGAGGCCGTTAGTATTCCTCTCCCAAAGCGTCTAAGAATCATCCTCTTTACGCTTGAAATAAAACGATTGGACCAAGGCAGGTGCAGACACGTTCAAATGCACAGTTTTTTTTATCCACCCTTATTATGACTCATTTCATGCTCTTAATCCTCTTTTGTGAAATGTCTTCTGCATTATGAAGTCATATGCCGAAGGGCTTTAGCAGTTCGTGTTGATGGCACAGAGCACCACAGCTCCATATTGATGACTCTGCGGCTGAGTCACTCTGCTGTTGATGCACAATGTGTAAAGTAAGCATTTATGCTGATGGAAAATCTGGCTTTGATTACGTGCTGTTTTACCCAGAGACATTTATTGACCGAGGTCTTTAACAAGTCCTTTTAGCTCCCGAGTTAAGATGTGTTCTTTGACAGGCCTGTTGTGCACTGATCAGGATTACTCATAATTCTAAAGCAAAACACAATAGCATTTACTTAATATAATTGGTTCCCTGTGTCAGTTTATAACTATACCACACATTGCACTAATGCTCAGCCTAGATACTTCAATGATGGCCTTTTGGTGACCCAGATGTGGTTTGCTAGAGGTGGTCCATGCATGGGCCAACACCACATAAATCAATCCACAACCAAACAAGCTGTGACATACAATCTTAAAAACGGTGCCATCATTGCCAGACCTGGCCCACATCCGGTTGACAAACCACTTGCCACGGCAGCAGCACCAGCTTGACACCAGATCTGGACCACACCTGTCTGCTGTGTGGGGTGTAACACAAAACTTATATCATATCATTCAATCTCTGTTTATAATTGTTTCAGCTGATTTAAGTTGTCTAAAGTTCAACTAATGGCCAGAATAAGATCCCAAAACAAGACATAGCTGGAAAATTACAAATGTAGTATACAAGTTTGAGCAACTCCTACAAAAAGATCAACTAGATTTTAAAGCTTCTCATGTTAACTTAAGACTCAAAGTTTGCAAACAGGACAAGATATGCATTCAGCTCTTCACTTTCTTTATTCCCTCAGCTTTGCTGCTTGACTGCCAAAGGAGGTCATTCCTGTTCATTACAAAAACCATATTAAAATTACACATTACTGTTATTTTTTTTACCTGTTTTAATAAACCATGTTAGTATTTTTAATTTCAATTTGTATGCTTCAATTGTTGTATTCTTTATACAGCAGCCATGACAAACATGATGTCATTTATTTGAATAGTTGAACTGTGTAGCCTCGTGTATTTGTCAGGTATATACAGAAACAAATACATTTCTGTCATCCTGTGGTTTTTACTTTTTTAAAAGGCAGCTAGGTTTCTTTTCTTATAGGAAGCTCTGTATCCTCAAATGACTTTGGGTTTGGTGGTAAAGTGATGGATTAGACCTCTGTGCCAGCATTACCTCAGCTCTCCCGCTTTCCAAGCACACACAACCCACACACAGAAGGAAAGCTTTAAAGCTGCCCGAGCTCTGGCAGTTTTTCTTTTTTTTGCCTCTGCATAGCTGTGCATTTCATTGACCTAGCCTATTTCTCTTTCTACCACTGACGTCATTAAGATTTCAAGCTTCGCAGCAGCTTTCAAGACAAGAGTTGTACTTGCGTTTAGTTTATTTTTTTCCCTCTGGCTTTTCTCATACTCTGTGGAATGAGTCACATAAATTCCTTTTATTGTAAAATATAGTTTGTGTTTGCAAAATAATTAAATGCTAAGTATATTTTATCAGCTTTGTGATCACACGTTTTTTGCTTCAGTGAATATTCCAGTAATTTTCTGAGACATTACTTGGTTATTTCAGCTTTCTTTAGTCCATTGTCAGACAGGTTTTAGTGCAGTTTTTCTTACTGTGTGTTTTCTTTTTTTCAACAGAAAGAAATTCAGGCCATGAGCCAGTGCCACCACCCCAATATTGTGTCTTACTACACATCCTTTGTCGTAAAGGATGAGTTGTGGCTGGTTATGAAGCTGCTCAGTGGTGGTAAGTACACAACATTTGTCTCAACTTTACTTCTTCCATTATCTGTCAAACCCCCTATCAGTCAAACTGAGGTAGTTGATCACATGCAACTCCTATTTTAAACTAAAGGTTTTAATTACCTGAAAAGAGGACCAGAAGGATGGGTTTGTGTTGGTTTTATTATGGGGTTTCAGTCTTCACTTTTGCATGGCCTCTCATAATGAGTGTGGACTGGCAAAAAGGGCTGGGTTACTTGCTGCCTGTGATTTTAACTGTCATTATAGAGAATGTGACGACACCGGTTTTCATTGTGTTCCCTGCAAGCTGCAGCTCTCCATGGCTTTTAAGTCGGTACAGAGCTAATGACGGTGCAGAGGTAATAACGGCCCACATGGCAACCATGCGGCAGTGCTGCAATTACCAAGTGAGAGGAGGAAAAAGAGAGGACTGAATATTCAAAAATTAACAAATGCATATGAAATTGATCCTATTGGGTTTTTTTTTTACATTTCCCTCAACATACAAAAGCTTTAAAACATCAACTTGTGAACTGAAAGTTTTTTGTTTTTGGCACATAAAACACATGAAGTTACTTTGATCTCACACACTTAATTTTGTAGGAAGATACTTCGACATGTAAATCTGATTATTATCAATTTTTATTATTTTTTTATTTTTTTTATCTTATTTTTTTTGCTCGTCCCAACCCCCCTGCGTAAACGCCGTCCCACTGTAACGGACTATGCCCAGGTGGCATGCCTGGTTCACTCAGATACACTCCAATCACAAACCCCCTTGGCAGCTGCCTGGCAGCTGGGCTCAGGGCGCTGCGCCCGCCAAGCGACGCTTGAGCAGCCAGCCTCGCAGCAGGAGCCGAAACAACTTAAGATGGCCTTGTTCCTCTTTATCCCAGTTAAACAGAGGCACTTGATGTTGAGTTTTATTGTGTGGGGTAATTAAACGATAGCCGTGGCAACGTCTGCCATGGAAACGGGACTCAGCGAGGGCGAGTTTATAGACCATCACTCCACAGGGTAGAGCATACCAGACTCCAGGAAGGCCAGCTCTTGTCTGATCATCTGGCTTGATGGAGCGCAAGAAACCCTCCGACCCCATCCTGTCTTCTCTTCTGCTTTTGAAAAACAACTAATGGTGGAACAATTTATCAGACAGAGCCCTGGCATTTTTCTTTTATTATTAAATCTAGTTTTGAAGACATTTTCTTTGTCAATACAACTAAAAACATTCATACAGGTTTTATTCATGATAGAAGGTTGTTAAACTAAATTTTATTGTTTTTACTTAAATTATGATTATTTAAAGTTGCATATAAGTTATAGTTCCTGGAAAAACAAGACAAAATAAGGTTATTGTATGTCACTGATTTTGTAGCATTTGCATTCACAGCTCTTTATGAGGTTTCAGTGACAAATGTATTCACTACTGAAATAATTGCAACCAAAAGTACTTTGTTGCAATTGTGTGTTTTTTTTTTTTTTTTTTTTTTTTAGCTTGCATATTTCAGCACCCTCAACCTGCAAACTTAACATAGGTGGGTTTAAAGTGTCTCCTGCAGTATTATTTTTATTCTCAACTGTAGAAGCTCTGATTCCTAATACTTAGTTGGACTGAGTGTCACATGCTGTTCAACCAAATCAGCAGAGCTCTAATCTTAACTCAAAACCAGCCTCCGTTCTGACAAATCCATTCAAGTCCAAACCCATAGCGCTGAACTTTGAAATGCAAGCGTGTGCTTCAGGCATGGGGCTTTTCAAGAAAAATATCTGTTCTGAAATGTGACATTTGAACAAGTGTTTCATTAGAGGTCCACACAACACGTCGCCGACTGAATTCACCTTCTCGAGAGACATCCACTAAAACCCACGGGGACAGAATATGAGTCACGCATTTCAAACAGAGAGTGCATTTTCTTGAGATTATTGTGCAGCTTTTATCAACCTGACACCGCTGCTAACAACATCAATCCAAGTGCCAACAACATCTACAGCTACGACAGGAATGCTGTCAGGGAGCTTTGATGGTAAAACTGTAACTATTCAACTATAATTGTAAAGATATAAGCATTGATAAGAAGTAACGTTTGGTAAATGGTCATGGTTGCCTTTAGTCTGAGCCTGTAATGGTATCTTTATACCAACCCTACCTTGCTGCAGTCTCACCCTCCTTATCCAGCTTCTCTTGGCATTCTGCTTGTGCCTTTAGCACACTTGGCACCGGGTTTCTAGTCCTTCAACTACTTCCTCATCCTCACCCTCCCCTGCCTTCTACTCCCTCATCCTCTCTTCTTATCTTAAAGTTGCCGCTTTAACAGAATAAAAACTGAGCATTGAGGAAGGTGACGTTTACTGTAAGTTTTTATTTAAAATCTAAAGTAAAGGAGTAGAGATTTGCCTAACCCTAACATGTCACTGAACAATGATTTGGTGTTTTCCAGGAGTATTTGCATGCTCTACAGTGTTCTCTGCTATCACCACTTAACTTACTCCCTGGCATTTGTATAAACTCTTCCTTTGGGGTTGTTTGAGAGTTGCTATTCAAATTAACACCAACAGAAATCTTGCCTTTCCCGAGCAGAATGAACCTTTGTACTGTTAACCTGTCAGGATGCTTGAGTTTGCTGAAGTATCATGCTAATGAGGCATAAAGAGTTCAAGCAGATGAGTTTAAGTTGAAGAGGGCTGACAAAGCTGGTATTTAAAGAGCATTCAAAGCCTTATTCATGCCGGGTGTGTTTCAGCACACCTTTTTTTCTGGTCCTATCTTAAAGGAGGTTTTATGGTATATAATCTGTGTTGACAGAATTGGTCTTTAGATATATTTGATTCACCCATAAAAAGCATTTTCATGAGAAAAAAATCCTTTTTTTCCCCCCCATTCCTAAAATGGGGGAAAATAAATCAGATGCTAATTTTATTGGTGAATTTTAAAAATAGTTTGCCCTTTTTCAATTTATAAGATTAGAGCAAACTTCACTATGTAGCTTCATCCTGAGTAGTATTAGTACTTCAATTTAATTTGTAATAAACTGAAAATTACAGACTTTCTCTAAATTAACGTAACTTTCCAATATTCATTTATCATATGTAAGGTGTTGCACATTAACTGTTGAGTCACTTTAAGTTAATTTGTAATTATATTAGGATAGTTTATTTTCACTAATTGTACTTTTCTTTACTCTGCTATCCCCCCCAGGGCCTATCATTTCATATGTGTTGTAAATTACCAGCTGGTATTTTGTTTACAGACATTTTGGGTAGTTTTTTTTTCTACCTTTCCTTGTCTGTACTTTCTTTTGAATGCTGAATCATGTTGCCCACGTTGCACAAATAATGCATTAACCTCCACTCTTCCTCTCTGTCTCGCTGTATTTATGACTGCAGTAAACACCGTCTAGCCCCAGGTGGCCGTCGGGTGCTGGGATGCTGCATCCTGAAACGATCGAACAAATTAATATCTTCCTAATCTGAGCCAGACACAGTTGCTGAGGGGACAAACTCCATAAATTTAATCCTGGATTTTTTTTTTGTCATGAACCATCTCTGGATCGTTTCCAGCTGATGTTTGCAAGTGCTGCAGCTGAGTGTGCAAGAGTGTCAGGGACAGATAGATGGAGTAGCAGTGTGATGTTTGTGTTGGTGTCTCAATGCAGCACAATAAAGCTCGTCAGGCAAGTGGCATTCTTTTTGTTTCTCTGCTTTGTTCCTATTCGGCAGTGTTGCACAATCTTCTGTCATAGCAGATGCAAATACTGAACCTTTTTTTCCAGAGGCATTTATTTAGTTGGAAAGGTGCACAAAGGGAAATGGTAAACTGACTTTTCGCTGAGAGCGCTCCTTTATGAAGCAGGAGCCAGGCTTTGACCCATCTCTGTGGCTTTTAAATAGCCAGGTCAGTTACCAGAACCACACTAGGTTTCATTTCAGTGACGACAAAGGCAAGTTTGATTTGTAGTCACAATTACTAACCTACACACCTGCTTTTTAATTTAGGTTTTTACTTAATTTCATGTCAAGATCATATCTTTTTTTTTTTTAATGTGAATTTGAAATGTAATAATAATGACAATGTGATGGTCAAATCTTCTAATCATCTTTTGTCTAAAGGATTATCAGACAACACTGACAGTATCCATTAACTTAATGCAATATATTAACCTATTATTCAGATCAGAGGTCTTCAACCCACTGTCCTGCACGTTTAAGATGTTGCCCTGCTTCATCCCATCTGACTAAAAGGAATGAGTGATTGACAGACTTCTGCTAAACTTGATGAGGTTCTGAGTAGGTAATTTGAACCAGGTGTGTCGAAGCAGGGAAGCAAATGAAACACATTTGGATAAAGACATGCAAAAATTCTACCATAACTAGTTAAATTACTTCAAACATATTTTTTTTTGGTTAAAGGCCCCCTTTTTGAAATAGGAGGCTAAATGACTTTGTATACGCCAATTTTTATTCACATAATATTACTTAAATGTATGTTTTCATAGAAAAGTGATGCAGACTAATTTGCATTGACATTTAATTCATTTACTGGTGTTTAATAGTAAGTAAATGAATCCTTTTCTGAAAGATGTCTTTCTTTCTGTGATATTTCTGTTCAGCGAACACAAATAGAAGCGCAGGTTTGCAAATCTCCCACTTTTTGTTTGATTTGTCCGTTTCACCAGGCTCGGTGCTGGACGTGATCAAGCATATCATTTCACGAGGTGAACACAAGACGGGCGTCCTGGACGAGGCCAGCATAGCCACCGTGTTGAAAGACGTGCTCGAGGGCTTGGAGTACCTACACAAGAACGGACAGATCCACAGGTAGGCTGCCTCCCACACTGCTGCGGTAATAAGACTAACATACGAACGGTTTATTGCACTTTACCTTCATAGGAGAAATGCAAATCCCCGACTGTTGTTCTTTGCTCTGTGTCCTGCCCCTCACAGAGACTCCAGGGAACATTGTGTTTTTGTAGTGAACACAGAGAGCAGTGATTTAGGTCCAGGGGCCTCATTTATAAAGGATTGCGTGGAAACCATACTAAAAGTGAACGTATGGCCAAAAGGTGAAAATGGCGT
>JARVJO010000165.1:11977196-11987659 GCA_031762555.1 Cynodonichthys magdalenae | reverse complement strand
CGTGAAAAGTGGCGTACGCAAGTTTCTGGGCTCGTTTTGTGCGTACGCAAGCTTTATAAATCCGACCCCAGGACATTGTCCAATCACACCCCCAGTATTAAAACAAGAACTCAGTGTTGGATTATTCTTGGAAAATTTCAGCTTTTTAATGTTGAATTAAACATTTCTACAAAACTAATCAGTTTTTTTTCCTGTTTTAAGGTGAACACTTTTTAATGTAAGGTGAAAGACTTTGCTCTCAATCATTTATTGGATGACATTTTCACCATTTGCTTCCTTCTCCGTTAACCTGACACCTATAGTAGCTCCTTTTTCTTACCTCTGTGTGTAGAACAGCTCATGATGAGCTTCCTCTGAGACTGAGATATTCAGTTCTTTACATCTCGCATTACAAAAGCAGCAGCAAAAAAAGATGCCTGGCATCTGTTCAGATATACGTGGTGCATCAAGAGGAAAAAAATCAAAAGCGATTTATCTTCTTGCACATTGCTAAAAACCCCTTTTGATGATATTTTATTTGTATATCAAGTGTTATTGTGAAAGAAGTAAGATGTTTGGAGTCTCATTTGTACTGTAAGCAGTGATCTTTGTTAATATTCTCTGTCCACTTGTGCAGATTAATTTATAATTTTAGTGCTGCGTCTCATTCAAAAGACAGGAAGTGGCAGTGGCTTTTCATCAGACCAGACATTTAGTAGCACATCCACCACGTCTAAATGTCAGGGACAACACGGGGACCTGCACATAGCACTGGTAGTTTATTTAACCACTAAGACTGTAACAAGTGATCCATAAGAGTGAGCACTAGTTATAGGTCTTCTTTATTAGCTGTAAGCTTGTACACAGGATGGAAGGGGTTGTAACGTCACTGAACTGTGAAACTGCTTGAAGACGTTTAAAAAAATAAAATAAAAAAAAAACAATAACTCTGGCGCAATTTAGAGTTACTAATTAACCTAACATGCATGTGTTTGGTCTGTGGGAGGAAACCGGAATACCTGAAGGAAACCCATGTGTGCACATTGCACAAGGAGAAAATGCAAACTCTACCCAGAAAGGTACCCGGCTGGGATTCAATCCGACCTTCTCGTTATGAGGCAACAGTTCTACCAACTGAGCCGCTGTGCCACCAGAAATAATTATCCAAACACAAGCTTTCTCAATTTTCTAAGTTGATTTAAATTACCTAGATAATAAAAAGAGGAAATTGTTTACAGGATGTTTCTGCTTTTATATCTACTTGTGTAATGAGCTTTCAGTCTGTGACTAAAAAATAGCTTTTCTTGAACATGAAGATCATCCCTAACACTGTTATTTTCTCATTAGTGAATCATTTCTGCTGCTGTAGATCACTGCAGCCTCAATGTTTGAGCTGTTTATCAGACTGTAAAGTTGAGGTAGTTTCCAAGTATTTAAACTAAAAAAATGAAGGGGTTGTGTTGGTTGGATAGTGTCTGCCAGTGTAAATATGTGCTCATGTGTTCACCCTGTATAATCTGTATCATATGAGAAGGAGCCTCAGAGCAGGGATGAACTGGGAGCCGAGGCTGTGTGGAATGAGGAGAAAGGGAGAAAGTGTCACATGATTTGTTCCATTCAGCACAGGACAGCTGAAAAGCAATTAGAGTTTAGGAGCCCGAGCTTGTAGGCTCAACTGGAGACATTTACCACAAGGCAGCGAACTGCTCCACCTCCTCATTCACAGCAGCTCGAAAGGTCATTATTAAGGAGTGAAACTTGTCTTCCAACTTCAACAGCAGGTTGACACCACACATGATACGAGAGCCAGAAGTTGTCAGATAAATTGAAGAAAATTGGCCTTCAGGTTAACCAGGGCTGTTAAATTATGAGATGCTGAGCGTAAGACGCCTTTGACACGCAAATTATAGTGAAAGCTGTCTCTGTGAGGAGAGATGCTTTAGCTGTGTGTGTTCTCTGCAAAGAGCGTATGAGGATGAAAATCAGCAGTACGGGAAAAAAATCTATCCAATTTTAGTTACAGGGGAGAGATGATTTTATGGTCAAAGGGGTATTTTTAAGATGGTAGAATGGAAAAGGGATTTCATTCTCATCTAAGGCCCATGAAGCATCTAATAAAGCTTCTTTTACAACCCTGTTAGGAACACTGTGAGCCTGGCACCAGGATGTAATGTCTTAGGAGGTGACCCAGCGGAGCTGCAAGGTACGTGACTGCCAGATGAGAATGATAAATCTCCCTGACAGTTTCATACCTTGCCCATTCCCACCTGGCCACTGGCTGGCTGTTATTTTAGTATGCCATAAATATGAGGGTAACTTATCTTTTTCATTTTTTGGTATCATTTGATTGCGTAACACCGTCTAGTTTCTGAGAAAAATTCAGAAATTGGATTTATAATGCGACGTTGCGTTCAAATAAAACTCTTCATGCAACACATCATGGTAAAATAAAATTCAGGGCTTTTGTTTATTTTATTTTTTTCATTCTGTCTGCTAGTTTGTCTTTAAATGTGCATGGTGCATTGTGTCCCACCTCCTCCTTCCTACTGCTCTTTCTCTTCTGTGAATGTTAATGACTGTCTGCACTCTTCAGCTTTTCCTTTAGAGCATCACAGTCTGCTGCAGTCAAACATAACCTCCATGGGTTATGATTCACTGCAACAATGAAGTACAATGGTTTTTAAATAAATATTTATTCCAATTAAAGGCAGGAATAACAACTAAAAACATTGTGCCACACTTCAGGTCAGAGTTTTAAACTACAATCGGCTCATGATGAGAGGGGATGAAGTCGAAGCCATTTGGGTTAAATTTAGTCATTATGCTAAATGTCTGTAAAATTTTGCGAGTGTTTAGCAGAATACTCAGCTACTACCACACCAAATTCTACTTTAATGTATGTAAAATTGATTTGGCCAAAGCATATTTGCTATCTATCAGTGTTTCATTGAAAACAGTTCATTGGCTTTATTTTGCTAACAGATGAACACAGACATGGGGATCTTGATTGTCTTTCACCTTTTGTGGCGGGCAATAAAAATGGTTCAAAGTGCTTAATATAACTCGTTAGAGACATACAAAGTTTTTACTAAAAAGTAAAACAAGCCATGAGTTTCTGGACTTGTTACAAATTCTCTTATTTTTTTATTGTACAAACTGGCACAGATGGCTCTCTGTAAATTTTGCAGTTTTTTTTATTGATCTTTAAAAAGTCTCTGCATGTCCTAAAACAACTTTTTTTTTTTCTCGTCTGTATAATTTTTTTAAAATGACAAATTGACAAAACTTTGTTTAATTGGCCCTTTCTGTGTCCACAATACAAAAACAACACATTATTTAGTCCAGGTGAATCTGCTGAAGCAAGTCAGTTCTTCCCAACCCTGGTCCTCGGGGCACGCCGTCCTTCAAGACCTGATTCAAGGGAATGAGCTGTCTTGATAATTTCTCCTCAAGTCCCACTGAAGCCTGGTAATTATAAATTTGTGTCAACCAGGTGCATCAAGGCAAAATAAAATATCTAAAACACAGAGAGCAGTTTTCCCTGAAGACCTAGCTTGAGTTACACTGAGTGAAAGGAAGAAGTTGCATTTTAAGCTTCCCTTCCAGTTTCTTTAAAATGCAACTTCTTACACAATTGACCACGTGTTTCACACAAAGGGGTTGAGAATGAGTGTTTTGTAAGAGAAAACAGAAAGTGCAAACAACTGGATGACTGACCTGGTATCACCCAGATGTGAGGCGACAGACTGCGAAGCTGCAGAGACACAGAGCTCAGAAATCAGCCACACAGTTCTAACATGCGATGATCTCTTACCCATCCCACAAATTATTATTATTATTTACACTTGTCATGTAAAGGCCTGTCAGAATTTTACCTCACTAAGATTGCAAACGGCTGTTCTCGTCTGAGCCAATTACTGAATACAACTATTTAGAAAAGACATTGATTGAGACACGCAGCAGTTATTCTGTCTCTCTGAGATGGGAATCCCTCATTTCATTCAGGCTCATGAGCCCAACATGTTTCATGTGCTGCCTTCATCCCTCTGGAGCTCAGTGTTTGCCACTCCCAGCCCTTTGTCGCCATGGGATGTGTTGGCTGGGTGCTAATATATTGGAGCAGGTCTTTAGCTAAAGTGGCCTCTTCACTGAAGTACACAGCAGATTTTAAATAACACTCAGAACTGCTGTCCTCAAACACTTTGGTTCCTCTTTAGCATACTGTGTGCCTTGAAGGAGCCAGCAGAAAACCTCAGGAAAGTTCATGAAGATTCCAGTGAGCAGGATTTGTTTTGGAAGTTTAACATGTTTTTAACATTTTATGACTGCAGTTGTCTTTGTAACTACAACATATCTATACTTAGCACAAAAAGTAAGGAAATTTGTGCTTGGTAGATAATTTATTTGTTGTAACAACGCTTCGTGGCAATAAATCTTATCGCGGGCATCTGATTGGCAGCACCTGGAGTTAACAGAAGTTCAAAACAAGAGTCAATATTAACAGCAAGTTAATTTGTTTGGCAGAGAAGATTCGGAAAATTTTTCATGTGCGCAACCCACATACTCAGCTCGACTGCTCATCCCACAAATGCATGTTCCTTACAAATGTGGCACCATTTAAAAATGGACATATGCAAAATCTATGTTTTTAGTCGTTAAATACATTTTGTTTTAAACTTGAAGTCTCTAGGAGTGCATAAAATGTGAATTTAGTTTCTCTGCTGCAAAGATATCGTTATCTTCTGTTTGGGTCATATTCCGTTTTGTTTCTCAATTTTTTTTTTAACGTTTTTTACACCACAGAATTTTCAATGGAACAGGCTAAATAAGGACGGCAACAAAACGAGCTGATCTGAGACATGCCTCGGAAAAGGGGTGAAAGAGGGGCTTGTGGAGTTACAATAAGGAGGAATTCAGACCAAAGCATTGCAGTTCTACTTTATATAGACTCCAACTGAATGATTTAAATGTGAAAAAGGATTTACAAGCATGATGTATCTACTTTAAAAGGGAATTTAAGACTTTCCAACATTAAAAGATTTATTTCCAAAGAATATTGTTATAACAAAGAACATAAATTTTTTTTTTACCTTTGGGCCAAGTTTAGTTTTTGATACTTAAAATTCATGACGAAAGTGGTGAAAGTAGGACTTTGTTTACTTCAATGGTTATTATGTAACTTCTAAGCAAATTTAAATAGTTACTTTCATTTAGATACATTTGTTTGCCGGAATTAATCTAGGTCCTTTACTTCAGCTACAGGATAAGTTGTTTTTATGGTAGTGCCCCCATCTGGCAGCAACAGGAACTGCTGAGATTCAGACGTTATCTGTCTGTCAGTGCAGTGTGAAGATCTGTCTCAGATTAATTTGTCAAAACCAATCTGGCTGCTTGTAACAGTGTTTGGCAGCGTCCTCTGTCTCTGCATTCTGTGAGGTCTTTATTTCATCACTTTGTATTAAAATGTGCATTAATTCCCCTAAAGTCTGAACAACAGAAAGACGTGTTCCCACCGGCGCTGCTGCTGCTGTAAGCATGTTAGTGTCTTCGCCTTTTGCTTGACCCTTCATCTCTGTCTCTAAATGTCTGTTGCTATGACGACGCTGTCTGGCTGGCGGGATGACAGTATTCACAGTGTGTGGCACACAGGCAGCCAGACATCTGTCCCCGCTGAATCTCCTTATCAACACCAGGGGAGGCAGAGTGGGGATGAACAAATTAACTACAGACTCAGACGTTTCTTATGAAGTCCTGAAAAAGAAGTTAAAGAGCTTGAGACTATTTGATGTCGTACAGTTTAGAAAATCTAAAATCTTGTTGAATATTTCTTCTGCAGAGACCTTAAGGCTGGAAACATTCTGCTTGGAGATGATGGTTCAGTGCAGATTGCAGGTATCCACAGATGTTTTTTGCTGCAGTCTTTCAACTTATGTTACTGTGAACGGTCTCTTCATTTTCACACAGTTTTTACTAATCTGGTATTGACGGACTTCTTTCAATTTGTCTTATTTCTCTTTCCATCAGACTTTGGCGTCAGTGCCTTTCTAGCCACAGGTGGTGACATGACCCGAAACAAAGTGCGCAAGACGTTTGTGGGGACGCCATGCTGGATGGCCCCAGAGGTCATGGAGCAGGTCAGACCTGGACAGCAAAAAACTACTTTTAGTATAAAAAAAAACAACTGGATACTAACACTATTTTAGAAATCTGTGCAGCAATTAATACTGCTACCATCAACCACCACATCTTGGATTTATAAATTATGTGCATTTTAAAAATCAGTAAATAACTCTAGAGATGGAGACGGCTTTAACTGAGTGGAAAAAATAAATTAAACCAAAAAAAGGTAGTTTCTAAGTTAAAAATGGGCTGCGGCTAGGTAGCTTACATATGTAATTTAGTTTAATAGTTCCAAAATAAAAGCAAAGACAGTTTGAATGTTTTCTTCCTTTTTTCAGGTGCGGGGATACGATTTTAAAGCTGATATTTGGAGTTTTGGAATCACAGCGATTGAGCTCGCCACTGGAGCTGCACCTTATCACAAATACCCACCAATGAAGGTAAGAAGATCATATTGATCATATCGTTTTATCTTCCATCATATCATTTCATACATCGTACCATTTAATGACTGACTCAAAATATTTCTGTTGTCCACAGGTCTTGATGCTCACGCTGCAGAATGATCCACCGACCCTTGAGACCGGCATCACAGACAAGGAGGTGGTGAAGAAATATGGCAAATCTTTCCGGAAGATGGTCTCTTTGTGTTTACAGAAGGATCCAGAGAAAAGGTACTCTTCACCGAGGATACAAGATGGCTGACGCTTGAACTGCTACAACTGATTTGTGTCACTCTTGCTCTTCTTTCAGGCCAACCTCGTCAGAGTTGTTGAAGCATAAATTCTTTCAAAAAGCAAAGGTAGGTGCTTGACTCCTCCTGGACTTTACACTGAATCAATAACACAGTGAGTCAGCATCAAGTCAGAAGTGATTGCATGCTTTAATAAGAAATGATCTTTATCTGATAATTTGATTAGACTGCGATCTTCTCAGTTGACTGAAGGGAAGGTCACAGCAGAAACTGATGCTAATTATAAGGGCCGTCCCTGAGAGGTTTGTGTGATTCAGGGTTTTATCTTCAACCTGTCAGTGTGTCTGACCTGAGCTGAGGTCAGTGCAGCATTCCTCTCATTAATGGCTGTTTCCAACAAACACAGTCGAACACTCCGAGCACCCTGTATCATGGCAACAGGAACAACTAGAGCGCAGATTTAGCAGGTCACACATCCTAAATACCTCCTGGAAGCTTTGGTTGGTGCGACTCTCAACAACTGCAATACTTTGTGTGAGCAGCAGGTGGCAGCATGTCATCATTTTAAAGCAAACACTGTAAATCTCTGGTTTGTGTCACCCTGGTTAAAGCAGGGCTAGCCCTAGCCATTTATCTAAATATCACAGCCATTCACACACCAAATAAATAAGTTTGTCTTTGATATTATTTTTATCTTTAGAAACTAGAGTGTCCAATTAAAAAAGTTAATTTAATTAATTGGAAACAAAATACTAGAAGTCTACCTCATACCTGCCAACATTTGTTCATGTTAACAAGCAGCTGTGGAGTGAAGCAGTTCTAGGAGGTCCAGGGGTTTACTCCCCCAGAAAATTTGCAAAAGATCTACTGGAAACTCTGCAGTTTTCAGCCAGTTGAAGAGCATTTTATTAAATTCTTGGGATTAAGAAAACAACCTAAAATCAGTATTTTATGAAGGTAGAACACTGACAATTAGACTATAACCCAAACTTTATTTTAGATCATAACTGAAACTTCCATTATCCTTATGTTGTTTTCTATTTATACAGTGAGCACCGGGAGTTAGTCATGCAACACTTTTATTATAAAAAAAAATCCTCTTCACCTAAAACCTCAAACAACCTTCACAAACCTGAGGAACCAGTGAATACTCTAGAGACTAAATCAACTGAAAAAAAGTTATACTTTTTTTTTCATCCCCCTGTTGTTACGACATCTAGATGGGTGGCACCCTTAGCATGTGTCTTTACTGCCTATACCACCGGTCCTGGGTTAAAGGATTCAGATATTATATATGTTTAGTTACTGGAAATGATTTTGTTGCAAGAGTAGTTGAACAATAATATTTAAGAAGTGAAAACAAAGTGACTTTTTGATAACATTTGCTGTCAAACACTTGATATGAAGTGATGTTAAGCTACACAAACTTTAAAATTGATCTGAAAGATTGAGAGTTCAACTCTTTGGCAGGGAATTGGACATTGTAAAGCTTCTTGGAGTAATTTTTAGTTTTTGTTTTTTCCTCACTGACAGACTCATGAGTACTTACTGGAGAAGTTAATACACAAGGCGCCCACAATAACAGAGAGATCGAAAAAGGTAAGAGAACAAGGAAATATCTGATTAAAACCATGTTTTCTGTTTAAAGCATTAACAGATGAACTCATTCATGTGGACATGTTTTTATGTCAGGTACGTCGGGTGCCAGGCTCCAGTGGGCGTTTGCATAAAACAGAGGACGGTGAATGGGAATGGAGCGATGATGAACTTGATGAAGAAAGTGAAGAAGGCAAAGCAGCCGTCGCAGCTTTAAGAGTGAGGAACTTACCTGTTTCTCTGCACACACTCAGGATTTTTAATGCTCCACATGTCATGTCTTTTAATCATTGTGCTCTGTTTGAACTGTCATCCTCATGTCTGTGCAGTAGCATGTTTGTCTCTCCATTAAGTCTTCCCTCTGTGTGTGTGTGTGTGTGTTTGTTTTGTGTGATGTCAAAAGGAGCAGCAGGTGAAGCCAGTTAGTGCCTCCAGGCGACAAGTGCGCTTCTCCTACCCACTCGAGCTGCCTGCATCCAGGGTTGTTTACTTGTCACCTTAATACAGATGGCATTCCCCTAACAAGGAAGGACTCTCACCTGTTAGTGGAGAGCGTGTGACAGCCGGGCAGTACAGGAGGGACCGTTGATGAGTCGTTATTGTGAGGGCTGTGCACACGTGGTTTAGGAACAGCATGTAGGAATTGGGTGGTTCAGGTTTTACTAAATTATCGGGTCTAATTTTAAAACATTTGTAGGATTAAACAAAAGCGCCTCTGAAAGAGTCTTTTTGAAAAATCTCAAACTTTTGAGATTTTAATTTTACTACAGTTGAGCCAGCTCTTTTTTTTTTTAAATCTTATTTACGCTAATGTAAGTATTGTAAGCTTATTTTCATGCTAGTCTGAAACAGGATTGAGCTAACTGAAGCTTCATCTTCGAGGAACATAATGAATCAATCCTCACGATTCACCGTCCACACCTGATCCAAATAATTAAGGGTGTATTCACACCTGACACATCTCATCTGCTTTAAACAGACCAGAGTTTGTTTCCCCCGTTGGTCCGGACCTTTTATGCAGGTGTTAAAACGCTCATGTGAGTCCTGGTGTGGACCAAATAACTGAGACCACCTCAAAAACAGAACTCTGGTGCGGTTCGCTTCTGGTGTGAATACAGACCGGTCTTGAACCAAACCAACTACCAGAAACACGCCTTTTTGGACTTTACAAGCCACCATTGCTGGCATCATGGTAACAATTAACCCTTCAGTGTTGCTAACGCTACCACTGCACTACAAACAATGAGCCGTTGTGGGTCAGGGCGCATCTAATCTCCCTTGGACTCCGGCACGCAATTGCAGACACCGTCCCATAATTAGAAGTATACCATTGCAAAACCGCCGTTTAATGAGCTGCTCTTAAAATTCCAACTGGTATTGCAGTCCTACTAGCAGCACCAACTTTCTCTCCAGGTCTGTACTCTGTCCCGCCCCTATCTTTTTTGTCCAATGAGCAATGACCATCACCTACGTGGCTTTGTTTATAAATTATGGTCCGCTTGCAAGAAAGCATATTTTAGTGTCTGATATGTTGAAGCAGGGAAGCATCTGAAACATGCAGGACAGTGGGTAACGAAGAACAGGGTTGAAGACCTCTGGTTTAGATAAAATTAATATCAAACCTGTTTGATCGAATTAATGAGCTAATGGCTAGTCTGAACAAGACCTAAATAAATTGGTACAATCCTTAAACGTCAGTCTCAAAAATCTTATGGCGGTTAATGTATATTAAAAATTGCTTTTCCCCATAGATTTATAATATTCCTACTAAAAGTGCTACAGCTAACTGCAGCTGTTTGAGCTTCTAAATAACCACAAACTGTAAACTACAGTAGAATGTGAAATCAATGGCAGTGTGAATGTTTATAAAATTACCTTCACATGTGTAGTAACTTTTGGTGTGAAAATAACTTTCAAAAGCATTCTCCACCAATATGTAAGAAACTTACACCTCTTATAACGAAAGTTATAAGGAAATTATTTAGCAAGGGATCTCCTATTTTCGGTAACCATTTCTTCTGTACCAAAGTGAATGGACAGAACACAATAAGTGAACCAACTCAGTGAATTTAAA
>JARVJO010000165.1:11938450-11966130 GCA_031762555.1 Cynodonichthys magdalenae | reverse complement strand
CTGCGTGGGCCTGGCAGCATCTAGACCTGCCTACTTTATGCCAGAACCCATCCAATCAAATAGCTTCAGATTTTTTTTAATCTCCTAAATATTTAAAAAAGAACAGATAAAAAAACTTCAAGACAACTTACAAAATAAAATATATATATTTCCGTAAATTAGTCTTATCTTTGTGAATCATGTGGTTCATGGTGTGTGCAGTTAGAGTTTTAGTTTTTGTTTTATTAAACATGTAATTACAATAAAATAGTCTAATAAATAAGTACAGTTTACTCAGAATTACTTATTAATGTAACAAAATGATACATATTTAAGTAATATAAACTCAGTTAACTTAGTAGAAGCTGTTCATTAGACTTAAAAACACAATTATAATAAAAAAGTCATAAAAAAGTTCAGCTACTGAGATTTAACAAGTAATGTTCACATATTAAACAATTTTAAGTAAAATGAACTCAGTAATTTTTAGTAGAATCAACATTTGAGTTTACAGTGTATAAAAAGATACTAAAAAACAAAAATAAAACACTTGTTTTATTTTGATTTTATACTCAAAAAATGAAAAAACTGTCCCCCTTTTAATTAGTTCAACACTTTTGTCATGGCAACTTAACGCAGTCGTGTAGAACCTGCAGCTTTAAGTTCCTCACCATGGACCTCCAGGAAACACTTTGAATCATCAGTGATCAGAGGTGTATAAAGTACTTAAAAGAAAAAGCTAAGTAAAAGTAAAAATACCTTAACAGAAATGAATGACTGACTGACTGACTGACTGACTGAATGAATGAATGAATGAATGAATGAATTTTACTGATAAGAAAAGTATGCAGTCACAATAATCAGGAAAATAAAGAAATAAAGAAATACACTAATTAATGATGAGTAGGAGGAAGCGTGGGACAATTGTTTAATCCAATATGAGATAATTTAGCCGGAACAAAAGAAAAAATATTTTAAAACAGCATTGGTGGTTTACAGCATCCTCTGCTGGAAAGGTTAGAGCTCAACAACTTTACATTTTTTTTCTTTGAAAATAAAAATGGAATTAAAACAAATCTCAAAGAGTTCACCTATATGAAAAAAAAACATCAAACGAAAATAAACCTAACAAATGCTTAAAAATGTTACTAGATTAGAAAAAATGTTCTGCACCAAACCAAGAGTAATAGACTCAAAGTAAATGACTCAACAACTAACGCAGCAGTTTCCGGTCGATAAAAGTGTCTGACTGTCTGACCACATCACCAGCCAATCGCAGACAGAAGTCAGCCTCCAGAAGTCAGATATGCTGCTGTCGAGGAGTCTCGCGCGCGCACCCTCGTCAGCGGTGTAGGTACTTTGCTAAAATTGTTGTAGGAGTCTCCAATGACATGCAGCGGTACACTTTGTAACTTGTGAAATATTGTAAATAGGAGAGCAGCAGCTTGACGGACAAACAAACTATTTGAATGATGCGCGCCGAAGCAGCAGACACCGGAGTTGGAAAATCTGAACTTTTGCAGCTGGACGCGGAGCGTCAACCAATCAGAGAGACTCATATGTGACGTAGTGGCACAATTTCTAATGTGACAGAAGGACCAAGACCCCGTATATCCTGAATGATGCCCACTAACCTGAGACAGACAGACAGCCACTCCAGCTGAAATCGAGCGCCTATAGTCGGTGTCCTGGCAGCAGATGCGGCATCGATGCGGGTCAGCAGCTTGTCAAACTGGACTCGGGACAAAAATAGCGCTGAAAGCGAGCCTCATCAGCGCGCAGCTCCTTGTGCGTTCAGTGTGACGCAGCATAAAGTCTTTCAATCATTACCTGTTTTTGTAACTTTCATTAAAACTGTTTAGTCGTTCATAAAATAGTTTAGTAAAACTAAACTGAACCCCTGTCCCACTAATGGTATTTCTCCCAATGGGGACCGAACTTTTGTCCCTATTAGGAACACTGGGTCCTCAACTAAGCTGTAAGTACCAGGAAAAAGGTCAAAATTACAAAAGGTAATAAAAACATGTGCATACACACACAAGTTTGCATTTCTATCCTTATCAGGACAGTGTATTGACTTTCATTCATTTCCAGTCATTTATAAAGCCTAACTCTGACCCTTACCCTAAACCTAACCCCTAACACAAAAATGGTGTTCCACTAGGATCGGGTTTTGGTCCCCAAAAGGCGGTGGTCCTGACAAGGTAAATGTTTATACCAGAAAGGGTCCTAACAGAAACACACTCAAACAAAGACAAAACATTATCGTCCCACTTTTCTTTTTGGTGGCGAGTGATAAAGATGTAAAGTGTTGAATTTACTTAATGAAATCATTTTTTATTTGTTCATTATTTACAGTTTTTCTTCAACACCTTCAGTGCATTGGTCCTCCACTCATTATGTTCCTATTTTAAAAATAGAATACAAACAATTAATATATAATGTGATAAAAAATATTTACAATTTTAAATGAGTTGTAGAGATAAGGTTAGATTAGCGTGGTCCTGAAGTTCAATGTTGAGCATTTCAGACAGCAGTAAACAGAAACCACCAGCAGCCACAGCAATGATGCTGTAAATCACCATGGGAACGGTGTGATGGTAAACATCCAAGAGTCTGATCAGTGGTGCCAAGATGCCCGCCACACGAGCACTCATGGAGTTCAGACCCATAACACAGTGTCTGCAGGAATATACATACAGTACATGATTACAATGTCTTCAGTAATGCAGTAGAATCATGTTGCACTGGAAGTGCTATAGCTAGCTGCTGCTGCTATATTTGCACATGCAAATAACCACAAACATCCATGTATCATAAAACCAATGAAATTGAAAAGGTCTGTAAAGTTTACAAGAATCACAATAAAAATGTAGGAAATATAAAACATGTTATCTTTAGAAGCAGATAAAACATAACCTGTGTATTTTTACCTGATATTAGTTGGGTAAAATTCAGCTGTGTACACGTAGGCGGTACTGAAAGCAGCAGTGGCAGAGAATTTTCCCAGCATTGCTATGACCGTTACCACTGCAGGAAGATCTGATTGGGTCAAAATGTACAAGAAAGACAAACATTATGTCTCTAAAACAGAAAAAAATTAAAGCATGAACAAAGTTTTGAAGATACCTTTTGGGACGGCGAGTGTCAGCAAACAAGAGACACCACCGAAGAACAGGAAACACGCTTCACAGATTCTCCTCCCAAAGTGTTGGATCGTAGGCCACGCCCCCATGTTGGCAGGGATTTCAACAAACCCAAAGAAAAAGTTAAAAAAAAAATCTTACAGTCTTTAAATGGCTTGAATGACCTCAGTTTAGAGAACTAAGTTCAATTTTGACTAAATTGACTCACGAACAGCTGGTCAACCAACATTTTCAAAACTAGGTTTGTTTAAAATAACTGGACTATTGCTTGAAGTAACTCACCAGTTAAAGGACATAACTGCGCTGTGTTTTCTCTAATATGGTATTCTGCAGATGTCCAACATGTTCTTTCTGTCCTGATTACTCTCTAAATCGATGAAAAAAGAAATGTTGGGAATGTTCATAGGATTTTAAAATGTGAGTTTTGAAGGGTCAAAGTGAGGTTGACGACCTTATCCAGCTGCAACTTAAATAAGCCAATAAAATAAGCACAGCACAGATATTAAAGTAACTCCACAATAAATGAAGCGTCTCTAAATTCAGTACCAGCGGTGTAGCTAGAGTTGGGCCTGACAGGGTCTAGGCCTGCCATGAAATTCAAAATTACTTTTTTTACTTTCCAAAAAATGGTACAATTTCTTAGTTTCTGCATTTGATATGTTTCCTATATTCCACTGTAAATAAAATACAAGTTAAGGAGGTTTGCGAACCATCGCATCCCGTTTTTGTTTACATTTTCAAATTATAAATTATTAATAACTCAGTGATCCCTTTGCTCACCCACAGCATGCCATAAGACCTGACACAGCAAAAAAAAGCTGCTGCTGAGCATGCTCAGGTGTTCTGACCCACTGAAATACATGGACCGAACACCAGAACACCTGTCTCTTTAATTCAGTGGGATGTAAAAAACGCTGAAATACAAAAATACATGTTGACATGTCATGTAAAGTGTTTTTCAAATCATGCTTAACAGGACAAACTATAATGATTAATGAGAGTTTGTATCCCCGAAAGGTTAATCATTTCTGGCTGCTACTCCTAAAATATATATATACGACACTATGATCCTGTAATCAAATGTACATTAAATAATAAGTTTACTTTCCAATTACACTGTAATACTGGCAACATTTGAATCATAGATCTTATGCAATCAGTTAGCATGTGTGAATGACTCACAACTACTACTACACAAAATGTCAGTCTGAGCTCATTTACTGTCTCGGCTTATAAAAACGTGTCATAATTGTTTATCTGTTACTGTTACAATAACATTTTCCTGTAGTAGTGCACTTTGAGCAGCACATTAATGAGATCTTGTAAGGATTCAAACTACTCCATAAAAACACCCATTTGGCAAACATTTGGTACATAAATAGTATAACATTGTTTTATAATTTTCATTTAGATAAAAATAAAAAGTGTCACATTTATGGCAATGTATAGTGATCAGTTCAGCGTGGAAATGTTTCTTACTTTACTTATTGTTGGACATTTCCTGGGTGGATACTTTTATCAGTTTGGAGCATTTGCTCCAGTTTAATATTTTAAAATTCCCGCAATAAAGAATTGTCATGAATCTGGTGAAATACTTTTCAAGAGAATGAAATAAGACCCAACTTGTTTTTTGTTTATATTTATATTAGACTACAAAGAGAAAGCTTAAAGGGACATCCCATGCACTGCAGTCACTAAACGCTGCTAGCAAAGAAGCCAAGGCCACAAGATGTGGCACGTCTAGCTCTTAGAGTTATCATCAACAAAGTCAAAACATTGGTGACAGCGTACAGTTGAGGAACTGGCTGAAGCTATGAACAACAGCATTTGTAAGCTGAAACAACTTAACCTTTTGGTCACTGCAAAATAATAACTTTCAATATTTATTTTCCTCAAGGACATTGTTCAAACAATTTTTTGGAACTACGATAAGTTGGCAGTTTTTCATTTTTCTCATTGTGGTTTCTGAGAGAATGTCTTTAATTTTACTTTATTGTGGACTTGCGATCTAACCAGGGTGTAATCTGCTTCTCTATGGCGTTACATTTGTGCCATCAGCTTGAGCGCACAGTAACACTGGTTTGAGAGCAGATATCAATATGAACAATCAATAATTTGAACCGTGTGCGTTCAAATCACACACGTTCATGCAGCTCCCTCCTCTCAACTTTTCTTCTGTTCGCTTGCAGCTCTGTCTCGTCGCTCACAACCCAAGTTGGATGTAAATGAACCACATCACCAGCCAATCGCAGACAGGTTTTTTTTCAGCCAATCAAAGCACTTCTTGCAAATCTAGTAAACCAATCTGCGGAAGCAGTGGCGACTGGTCAATAGGGGGCGCAAGTTTGCTGCCCCACCTCTATTTTTGGTACACAAAAATAAAATAAAATAAAATAACAGCAGTGTTACTGCTCAAGCTGATGGCACAAATGTAACACCATACTTCTCACATAATGACTGCTGGAGACTGACGCTATCTTCCCAAATTCTAACATTAACCCTAACCAGAAACCCAGAAAGGAAGTGGTGGCTAAAGAAAATGGATGGACGATTGGATATTTTCTTCCTGAGCACCCAAGAAAGGCAAAGAAAATATGCAAAAAACAAAAGCATACAAGCATATAATCTCTTTATTGGACAGTGTACATTATAAGGTTTATGGCAGTGACAGCAAATGTACAAATTGCAACAACAAACGATAATACATGACACATAATTTATCTGATAAACTTCACGTATAGAAGAAATGACCACAACAAGAGAAAAACAAAGAGATAATGAAAAATGCAGTAAGTGTCAAAATCATAATTTTGTGCTCTTTTCTGCTTTGCATTTCTGAGTGAAGGATTTATTGATGGGTTTTCTGAAATTATAAACAAGACAATTTGGATATAAGTTTTCACCGATTATCACAAGCTTCCTGTTTTAAGGTAATTTAAGCACTTACATGATTTCAGTGTGGTCCTGAAGTTCAGCATGGAGAGTTTCAGGCAGAAGAACACAAAAACCCCCAGCCACAATGGGGACGATGCCATATATCAACATGGGGATGGTGTGATGGTAGGCCACCAGGAGCCGAATCAGAGGAGCCAGGATTCCCGCCACGCGAGCGCACATGGAGTTCAGACCTACACCATTCTGTCTGACAACAGAAAGGAACACCTTTAATACCTTTGACATAAACTGATGCAAAGGTTTGTCTTTGGGACATTAGGGTCTTACCTCAGGATGGTGGGGTATAATTCTGCAGTGTAAACATAAACTGTGGAAAAACTGGCCGTGGCAGCAAATTTACCCAGAACAGCTATGACGGTTATCACGATGGGAAGATCTGATGGGCAAACACAATGTGTTTTTATAATTATCTAAACACTAATATTTTTGACTTTTTATTTAACATTAAATTACCTTTTGGTACAGCAAGAATCCCAAGACAGGCTAAACCTCCAAACAACAGCACTACTGTTTGGCAGAGTTTTCTCCCAAAGTGCTGGAGGAGAGGCAAAGAGCCCAGACGTGCAGGGAACTCTACGATGGCAAAGATGAACTGTGTGAGGTAAATGTCCAAACCAAAGTTGCCAACGTTCAGGCTGAGTCCATAGTACATCAGACTTGTTGCAAACCTGTAAAAAATGAGAGCACAGGTCACTTAACACAGTCGTACAGATCTTTTCAAGTTGGGTTCTGTGAAAAATATGAATATTTAATATCTTACCTGCTGATAGCTTTTTGAATAGCATTTTAGAAAGATGAAATGTAATTCTGACTGGGTTAACCGTTTTATCTAATGAGCTGAAATGTTGAGAGCTGAAGGGAAGAGGGACATCTGGGTTTTCCTTCTTGGAGCTGTTGCCTTAGCAACCTGACCACAGATAAGGAAAACCCATTGAATGGAGAGTAGCTTGTGCAAGCCAAGACTAAACCAGATTGTTATGAACGTTATTTTATAACCTTGTACACCGCTGGGAATTCTGCAGTTATTTACATATCATTTGGTTATTTGCAAGTGTAAATTGCAGCAGCAGGTAGCTGTAGCCTGGAGCATGAATATTGAATTATTTCTGTCAGGAATGTAAAGTGGAATGGACTTACTGGTAGGTATAAGGGTTTATAAAATTATTATAAAAATGTTCAGATTGGAGTTTTTTATAAAATGGCAGCACTTTGGTCTTGGTCCAAATTAGAGTAGTTTGTTTATCAGAAACTCTTTAAACCCTATTAATCCAAACTGAGCTTGCTCAAAGGATTAACTGTATCAGGAAATTTAAAACCTGCTTGTAACCTTTCAAAACCCTCCCTTCAAAGCCCTGCCCTATAAAGATGCTTTTGTCGCAGGATGATGATGTCACCACAGAAGCCGAGCACCAACAGCAAAGGCTGTGTTCCATTCCAAAATTCCTAAATGTAAGTGTAGCATCCAGCTGCAGCATTTTATTGTAAAAACATTTTATTTTTACATTTTGGTTTACACATTTAGATTTGAGATTTAACATTTACATTTAACATTAAGAATGAATAAGTAAAATGTAAGAACAGTGAGCTAAATAACAATAAAATGTTAGTGGAAATTTTTAAACTACAATTTCACACTCAGAGGGTGAGCTAAATAATAAACATGTATCAGTGACATTTTTTAACATTTTAATCCAAACTTGGCGCCCCCATAGAAACAGTAAAAAATTGTTCTGTCTTATGATTATATTGTACAAATAGTGAGTGTGTGAGAACAAAAATACTGAATGTATCTAAAGCAGGGGTGCCCACACTTTTTTTACCAAAAGGGCCAAAATAAAAAACCCTCTGAGGGCTGCGGGCAAAAAGCAATAATATTATAAATAAACCTCAAATAGAGAAGTGGCCCATGTTTTTTTATTTTACTCGTGCACTTGAAGAAAGTTAGACATACGCTTGGGCGGCAAAGGCCAATAGGATATTTCATAAATAGATAAAATATGAGTATTTATGGTCTTATAAAGTGTACAAATCTACATGTATGCTTAAATCGAATACAAATGTCTCTTGTAGTTACTTGTATTTTGTATTTAATCTTAATATAATGTGGCTTGGTGGGCCAATTTTGGCCCTCGGACCCTACTTTGGGCACCTTTGATCTAAAGTTAAATATGCCAAAAAGTTGAGTTTTCAAAAATCTGTGTCCAAAACCTCAGTTTCCATGTAGAGGTGAGGTGAAAACGCAAAAGAAATTCTTTGTTTTTAAAACTATTGTGAGAACAACACTGAGTGAAACAACAGAACACTCACCAGATGGTGCTCATTATTAATGCCCGTTTTCTCAGATCTGATTGTCTGAAGATGTCCAACATGGTTCGTTTTTGGGGCGTTGCTTCAACCTCCAGCTAAATAATTCAGGTTTTCATTAGAAAGCAGAAAGGCTTCATTTGACCAGACTTTGTTTGATTTGACTCACTTTTTCCAGCAGTTCTTCAGGCACATTTCTCTTGTTTACTTTCGCTGCTTTCTGTACAGCTTTAATGGCCTCCTCCTTCCTTCCCTGAGTGATGAGCCAGCGAGCGGACTCTGGAAGAATCCTAGTTGACAAATAACCCTGGAATCACAAACTGGGATGTATGTGATATTCATTTTTTTAATTTAATGTATTTTTATTTTAATGCTTGTCAGAGTGGGCGCTGACCAGTAGAAGATTCCCAGGACAATGATAAGAGGGCTGAAGAGCACCAGCTGCAGGACCCTCCAGTTACGGATCAAATATGCAATCCCAGACAATATCATCAACCCCAGAGGAAAAAAAGAGTGGGAGATAATGGTGCAGAGGGCAAACTTAGAGGAGTCGCTCCATTCTCCACCTTTAAAGCAACGGAGCATGTAATATTTCATTATTTCATTGTGCTGCGGTAGATTAAAGCAACGACTCAGCTGTGACCGTTGTACCGACCAATGACAAACACGTTGACTAGGATTCCAGAGATTGAAAAGCCACAAACAAACTTGAGAACAATGTAAACGTAGATGTTGGGTGAGAAGCTGGCGCCCACGCCGAACAAGAACAGGAGGAGGAGCGAGAGCAGGATCACAAACCGTCGACCAAACCTACAAACAGAACGGCCGAGCTATAAACTCCACAAAGGCATGAAAAACTTGAATGGTTAACTTAGAGGTGAGTAGCTACCTGTCAGCCATCTGCCCCAGAACAAACGCTCCAACCAGAAGACCCGCCATGTAGACAGACTGCGACGCTTCTATTAAACCGCTCCGGTCGCACACCAGGTTGAACTGACGGCAGAGGGTGAAACATGTTGGAGATATAAAAAAACAAAACTTTAAATTGATCTCTACTTAGCTTGATATTTTCCTGGGTTTTTATATGAAATTTGAAAATTTGGAAATAAAAGTGCATATTTAAGATTTTTTTAAATAAAAATAAACAGTCCCAAACGCAACAAACAGCTTATTGCAAAAAATAAAAACACTAGATTTTCATACCGAGAAGTGAAATCATTCATCATTAAAGTGTTCTTTCATTTTTAATCTATTTTTAAAATGTTTTTAATGTTTTAAAAACTCACTAACATTTTTTTTACCAAGAACTGGAACAGCATTTCCAAGGACACATATTGCAACATCATGATGCTGCCACTACTGTGCTTCATTGTTTAAATGATGAAGACAAAGGGAGATGCTTGGTTTGCATCACATGCAGAAGCTTTTTTTGATGAATGAATGAATTTCAGTGTAGAAAGTGAATGTTTATGTGTTGTTTATCTGTTATAGTGGCACAGGTGTTCAGATTAGTCCTGCACCTCAGATAATTTCATGAGGGGGTGTGGCCACACATTACCTACCTGATACGGGCATGCACAACAGCAAGCTGAGTTTTTTTCAGCAAACATTTCTGTTGACCGTCATTTTTCAGTCTTAATTAGAACCACTATAAACTAATACAGGTGCTGGATGGCAAAAGTTCAATGCAAGCAAAACACAATTTGGACTCAGTGTCAGAACAAAACTCAGCTGGCAGCAGCTTTATTTGTGGATCAAAGACATTATGTTCAGGACGTTCCTTTAAATGTTTGTTTAGAATCGTCACGTGTCTTTGGTTTTTTTTTTCCCTAATGTGCTTTCTTGCATTAGTAAAAGCCTTTTTTCTGTTTTTGCATGAAGTGGAGTTTTTTATTTTATTTTTTTGCAGAGGATGTCTTCACGTGGTTTCATGGATGAACACTTTAATCTTTGCTCTTTGAACGTTTCTCTAACATCAACATCAGTGTCCCCTCTCTGAACTGATCCACGGCCCTCATGCCTGGTTTTGCTGGTTTTATCTTAGCAGATAAGCTTATGAATGTTAGGTTTGATAGGCCTACATGGGATCATTAGATTTTTTTTTCATCATGAATTAATACTTATCTGGCACTTTGACCGTTTCACAACACTTGTGCTGCACTGACACCATGTGAAAATTAGACTGCATAAAATGAAATTAAATGACCAATTTCTGACCTAAAACTTTGTCTAATTTCAGAAAAAAATCCCCTAATTTGCTTAATGCTTAATTTTTACTTTCTTTGGAAGTATAACACTTAATTTTTTTTGTCATTGAGACATTTACAAATACATTTTCATCATGTGACGTAGTTATTAACACTTTTATTTGTATAAACTTTATTCCATTTAAACCTATAAATTACTTTTTTATTGAAAACCCAGAATAATACAGCAGTTTTTCTCTTTTTTTCCACCCACTAAGATATTTCAGTTAACATGACAGCATGAATAATTTGTGACTAATTTGCTTGGTTTTCAGCTCAGCAGAGTTCTAACCCAGCTGAAACTAGAATATGCTGTAGATGTCCTGTAACAAATACAATGACGGTTGTGCTGCTTATTTTTTAAGTCCAGATAAACTGCAGCTTCACTAACTTGGCTTTTAAATCAAATGGAAAATCATGTTTTAACATCATCTATTTATTCTCAGGTTATGATAAAAACAGTTTCATTTTTCACATCAGAGCATATTTTTTCTGTTCTGTGTAAAAGATAAAGTCATTCTTACCTCTGTCACGATACTGGAGGCCCCTTCAGGAGACTCAAAATCGGATCCATTCGTGCATCCTGTTGTTGAATTGAGGCCATACTTTTCTATAGTTTCCAGATCCCAGCTCATTGGTGTGAACATTTGGCAGCTCTCATAGTTTCCTGCACTGTCCACAGGGATGGTGAGGTTTCGTTTGCGTTCATCTGTCAGGTTGGGACCACGCTGCAAGATCCAGTCCGTGTTGCAGTGGTGAGGGAAGCTCATGCCCGTGAACACCTGTCCGATCACGTCAAAAGCAACAAAAACACTTGGGATGCACAACGCAGCAACCAAACGTTTCTGAAACAAGCCAAATTCTCCAATCTCCCTCAGGATTTGCTTAAAGTCACTCATTTTGGGAACCTAATATCCTCCGAGTGTCATGGAACAGAGGCAGAGCTGGCTGTGGGCGAAGCTTCACCTCTAACAGTCACTCTCATCCTCCAGGTTAATGTTTAAACTCACAATCACTGTGGTTTTATGACCAGACAATATGCTAACAGAGCAAAATGTTAAACATCTGGCTTTTTAAAAAATCAACCTGAGAACCACACTCTAAGAAATGAAATGTTGAATTTACTTAACTCAGTTAAGTGGAACGGGTTGACATAACATGGTTAAGTAAATCCAACATTTCATTTTTAGAGTGCAGTTGTTGCCATTTTTGTTCAGTGAACTCAGATCAAAAATAAAGACTCTAATTGTACCTGCCTTCAAAACAGTTAATACAGATTTAAAGCTAACATGTCGACACAAACAGCAGTCTTGTACTTTTCAGTGTGAGTTTGGTTGATGACTCTGAACCACCTGCTCTTCTGGGAAAGTCTAAAAATACACGGGGGGGGGGCAGAAACCCCTCAACTCTGCTGAGAAATCGAGACTCACAAATACACAACCCACATTTTACATTAATGTAACACATGTCAACACTTTACTTTGAATTGGTGGCTGTGGAAACCCCTGACAGTTTGATGTTAACTTTATTAAGACTCTCCTGATACATATTTTTTAATTTATAAAAATGAAACAAAGATTTGTCAATTTTTGAGATTTTAGACAAGATTGATCAATGATTAATGCTTAATTTTCAAACAGACAGATAAACAAACACAAACAATTACATGATCACCTGCCTTACAGGTCAATAAGTGATAAGAACAACTGCTGAGTCATGGTTTCAGATAACAGAAAACAATAAAGGTGCTGACTGAGAGCAAAATAAGTTTGGTTTTGATTGTAAAGCATTTGTTCTAAAAGAATTAATACTCTAGAAACAAAATAAAGTTAAGACTTCACTATGGGAAGCTTTGCAGGGAAACAAACGAAAATAGGAGAGATTTTTATTTTCCTTTATGCTTAATGTACAAAGCTGGATAGGATATCTGGTTTTTCCTTTTTCATTACAGATTTACAACTTGAAACAAAGAAAATAAAAACATGACCAGTCCACAAAATTCCACATGAAGTTTTATATTTTGTCTTTGTATTTGATCATATTTAGCTTTATGAATAAAATATGTTAACACAGGTCACTGAAATGATTACATAAAAACATACATATATATTTCTCATCGCTCCGTTTTGATTAAAAGAAAAAAATTTGAATGCTTGTTCTACATTTCAAATGCCATAAAAACACCATACAAGGTCCTTATCTGAATTAGTTAAAAAAAAGTAAATTGTTGCACATTTATTACCATTCAGTGCAATAAACACACTGTAAATGTCGGCAGTGTTGATCTCATGGAGCCTCAAACACAGATTTATAAAAATAATTCTGTGTCGTCACAGTCACCATCTCATCAGCTGAGGATAAAAACAGAACACTGTTTAAACATATTTCCAACCATTACTAACTAAACTGAATGAATTAAATACTCACTGAGCAGGTTAGGCCTCAGACTCATCGTTCACCTCGGTGGACGTGTTCCTCAGAAGCCACTTGTTTTTGTGCTGAGTGCGTCCAAAACCCTCGTCGTAATTCCCTTTTCGCTTGAACAGTTGTTGGTAGTGAAATATGCAGTAGAATTCACCGTTTAAAGGCACGTAACTGTACATGCTACAAATGAGCAAATGTTAGTAACAGTTAAAACTATAAAATTTTTTATCTGTATGTTTCTGCAGGTTTGGGTGACATTAAAATATTTACATTTACCCCATTAATTTACAACAAAGACATCAAAAACAGCTAATATTCAATTTGAGATTAATTTAACAGTTTATGTCATCAACTGGAGAAGTGGTTTTGTGGTGATCAGTATCTTACCTGCAGTAGAACCATCTCAGTTTGGAGAATCAGAGAAAAAACATCCAAACAGAATCAAGCTGATGGCTGATCAGATCAGTGTCTGTTTTAGAGCAACTCTAGACCAAATCCAAAACCTCAAAAATGTCTTAGTACTTTAAGTCTGTGTTCTGTTGCCAATATTTACACCACATCCATGCAAATTTCTCCTTGATTTTCCAAAACTGACATCACTCTGACTGACATCTGCTGCAGGTAAGATACTGACTGCTCATAACAGATTTATGAAATGTGTGGACCCATGTTTTGTATACTCCATTTTCTAATGTGCTGTATATGAAAACAATGTACTTAAGTGGCAGCATACATTTATAATATTTAAAAAACCATGGAAAGTTGTGAACTTTCTGGAAGTGACAAACAATTTGACTGAGAGTCATGGTGATTGTTACGAGAGACAAAGACATTTTAAACATCTGACAACATAAGTTCATAAGCACTACGACAATATATGTATAAACATCATTTAAGTGTTTAGAATTCCAATATTTTATACACTGTAATTCAGGGTAGTGGTCTTTGGAAATCACCATCCTGCAAGTTTTCAATGTTTTTTCTGCTCCAACACACCTGATTGAAATGAATAGCATCAGGTTCTATGTAAGCCTGTTAAATGCTTGATTATTTACAGTAAATCAGGTGTGCTGGAGCAAATAGTGGAGCAGAGTTTGACATCCCTGTTGCAGGTTGTACTGTACTTAGCTTACATGAACTGCATAGATTGAGTTCCATAAGTTAAAAGGAGTTATACAGAGGAAAAAAAAAAGATATAAGATTTGTTGCCAAAAAGCATTGTTACAACAAAGAAATAAGTTATCAAGCACACATTTTCTTACTTTTTATGTTAAATATGTATATAAATATATGTTTTTGTTTTTGACCTTTAGGACCTTTTGGAGTGATTTCTGCTAAACTTCAGCCAGATTAAAATGTCACTTCACTGTGTAAAAGACAATGATTTGCACAAAATGAAAGAAAAGTTTGTATACGTTCATTAAATTTCAAACAAGTTTCTTTCATAGACTCCATTCCTGTACTTTTGATTTTTATTTGTAATACATACTTATTTTTTTACTTAAAGTAAAAACACTTGTTTTCAGTTAATTAAGACTTTAATTGTTTTGTTAGTTGTCCATTTTTTACATTATTTTTTATTTTCATTTACTAATGCATGCTTAACATGCCACAATAGACAAACCTGCAGGTTTTGTTTTACATCTAAAACAACAAACATTATTGGGTCAGTAATTAGTTAGATATAAAAAATAAATACCTAAAATGAAGTACCGATATGAATGATTTTGAATGTTTTTTGTAAAACAGGAGAAGTTTTGAAATCACTCAGGAAACATTTATTAACACTAGAGGTGATTTTTAAGGAATATTTTAATATCCCACCTTAATTTTTTCATGCACTTTTTACAGCGGAAGCAAGTTTTGTGGAAAATGTATTTGTCTGCTGCAATTTTCTCCATCTGATAAACTGGCTTCTGACAGGCTGAGCACGTCTCTCGGCCGGCTGGTTGAAACTGAGGAAAACGAGACTGAGTTTAGCTCAAACAAACAAAATAAAACTATTTTGCGGGAAAACAATTCATTACAAATACATTTTGTGTGAAAGGAAAGAGTGAAACAAAGTTTTAAAAGCAAATCAAGCTTAACTTTAAAGAAGCCAGTTGGAAGTAGATCTAAAACAAAGGACAACCAGCTAACTCATGCCATTAAAAAACTTCACAATGTATAAGAACATCAAACCCTTGTCTCTTTATGAACCTATGGATGTGTGGAGACCTGACACATGGATGGATTGGTAGCAGTTGGACTTGTTGCAGTTTCTGGCTGAGTATTAAGGACTTTGGAGGTTCTGCATGTGTAAACCTTGTTACCAAACTCATCAGTCCTTTCATCGTTATCGGTGACAGTTTTTGATTCCATGTTCCCTTCACTGTCAGTTTCCAATGTCAGCATGCTGAGCTCTCGATTTTGTGGGCTGTGTGATTGCGCCCCGTCGTATTTCCTGGGGTATGTTTTTCCACTCTGAGCGTGGCTGTTGCACATCAGGATCTTTGTTGTTCGAAATCTTTCCTCCAGCTGTGGACTCGGCTCACACCTCAGGCAGGCCGAAGCTTCCAGAGGCAGCTCTGTCTGCCTAGCTTCTGACTGAATGGAGACGAATGCAGGACTCTGTTTTGCAGAGGATGTTTCAGTGTTTGCACATTGGGTAGTTTGCGTATTTGTGTTTCCTTGGGTGATGAAGCTTTGCTGTAATTTCATTTTGCTTGTTCTAAATTTGTCAGCATTGTCAGAAGACCAAGGTCCTTGCACATTCCCTAAAGACTCTTTGAAAAGATGCGACAAACCTGTGATATCCGAGTCTGATTTTAGTGTAGAGACAGAACAAAGTGCCTTCATAATGGCATCCTCTATATCCTTAAGTCTGGCTAACGTTTGCTCTTTTAGATTCACGATTTCCTCACTAGCTCGTGCAAGATCTCCATAAACGTGTTCCATCGAGGGCTTGCTTTCCGTTCTCTCCACTGGTGATTGCACTGGCCTTTCATTATTTTCGGGTCTGGCCCTTTTTGGTTTCTTTCTATCAGAGCTGACAACCCAATCAGGGACACTCTCAAACACTCTCCTTAGAGACTTTACATCAACATTGCTTGTATCCTGTTCAATTTCTTCAACTCGACTGAGAATTCTCTGCAGTTCCTCTTGCTTTCGCAGATTGTCAAAAATTTCCATGGCTGCCGTTTCGTTCCCTCTCATGATTCCATCCATGTGCACAGATAGTCGCTGTCGGCGTTCGTCCTCTGTCTCGGCTTGTCCTTTCTTTTCCCTCATCTCCACTTTGCTGTTGGGCATCACAGTACTTACACAGGTGTTACATGACAGATTAGTCATCATTCGGACTGGTTTTGGATCCATTTGTGACAGAAGGGGTGGAGCTCCAGAGTTTCCTTCATGTGGGTCTCTTTGTTGCTCTTTGTTGTCAAAGTGGGCAACCTTTTGTCTCCTTGGCTTAACTGGGGTAGTCTTAACTGAAGACGATTTTTCACCTTCAAATTTTCGACATGCTTCATGAAAATCTATATGGTTTTCATCAGTTTCATTCACGTCTTTTCCTGAGGTATTATGTGGGATGTTTTCCTTACCCGTGGCACTTATCTTGAGTTGTTTGTTTGCAATGTTTTTATCCATTTCAAATTTTTCGATGGCCATGGCTGAACCTTGAACTTGATCCTTCACTGTAATTTTTTGCAACACATATGTATTGTTACCTAAGAGCTCATTGCTTTGGTGACCCATTAACTCATTGGTCGATGTAAACAGATGTTGTGTATTTTCAGTTGTGGATGATTGAGGATCTTGTGGATCTGTTTCCTTGGTTCTTACAGTACCACTTTGGGTTGTCTCTGGATTCTTTGTCAGATCATATCCTTGTTTTCCCTTCAAATGTTCAGGTTTAGGTGGAAGAGGAGGCTTTGGACCAGTGGGTCGTGTGATTTTCTGTGAGACAGCACCAGTAGTGGGTTTCTGCATTGTTCCTGTCACTTCTTGTTTTGGTGGTACTTTGGTTGATTCCAGTTCTGCCACGGGGCAAAGCTCTTCAGCATTTGGAGTTTCATTACTTTGTGACGTTATTTGATGAACTTTGGAAGAGTTTCGATATATCATGGCTGCCTTAAAATCTCCTCTTGTCACATTTATGTTGGACTTTTCCAAGGAATCCAAAGCTGCTTGAATTTTACCCTGAAAATCAACTTCCTCTTCTTCTGGCGCTGGTAATTTTTCTGAACTGTTCCCAGAGGCGACATCAGTTTGAATGTGTTGGTTTTGAACTATTTCTGTGAGATCTTGACTCTCGCTGTGAGTTTCAGCTGTGTTTTCTTTTTCTGGAGTATTGTCATCAGGACACCTTTCTGTGTTACAGTGTTTCCAGACTAATTCATGTCCTGAGGTAACATCTGAAACCAATGGGTTTTTTGTCAAACTAATTTCAGTGCATGTTTTTTCTTGTGGGTCTACATTTTGAGATAATCTGTTATCTGTGTTAGTTTCAGTGAGTTTTTCTGTTGATTCTTCGAGACAAATTTTTTGTGGATCTTGCAGTGAGTGATAAAACATTTTGGCCTCTTTTGTGGCTTGTTGGAGGTTTTGGATAGCAGTTTGGAGGTCAGAAATGTCATCAGTGTCATCTAAGACTTTGGCCAGTTCAGCTTGGTGAACCCTGTCATCATCGTGTGGTACGTCTTCTTTGGCCTTTTGACCTCCACTCTTCCTGAGGGTATTGTTAGGCTGTTGGTGGTAGAAAGGCTCAGTGTTGCATTCTGTAGAGGACTGGCCTTTTCCGTATGATGTATTAGAAATACTGGTAGAATTTGGACTTTTATCTTCAGAGAATAGGCTTTTAAGTCTCTTTACATTCATTGGAAGATACTCAGAGTTATCTTCTTCAGTCAGATTGCTTCTTTGGTCATGATGAGATTCGTCATTCTGTCCCACGACTTCATTTTTTTGAGCTTCTGGTTCATCATCCTGAAGAGTTTTTAAATATTCCAAGTCACCCTTTTCAATACAGCTTGTGAAGAGTTTTACACTTACCCTCACATTGGGCTTGATTGACTCTGGGCAGATTTGGTCTTCTGTGGTTTCTTGAGGGCTTCTTATAGTTGATGCTGTATAACATGTTCTTGTTTCATCATCTGTATTAGTCATAAACTCTGATTCATTAAAGTTCAAACTCTTTGGTGGGCTGTAACTCTTCACTTCTTCACCATCAAGGTACTTGTAGAGGGAATAAACAATGACTTCGGCACAGTTGTTGACATTTTGTTGAATGATCACTCCTTTCCTCAGAGAGTTGTCTTGATTGAGGATATCCTCAACAAGCTGAACCACATTGGCAGTTTTGAATTCTGTGTTTTTTGTCTGATTTACCTGTCGATGGTGAACCAGAACATCCACAAAGGTAGCCTCCACGGACCCTTTACTGTCCTCCTTTAGGTAAGTGATCTGAGGTTTTAAGTTTACTCGTGGAAGCAACTGGAGGATGAAGTTTTGTGCGCCGCCTTCAGCCACTTCATCATATTTTATCTCGGGTCCGCTCTCTGATATTGTGAATTTAGCCTTTTTAGCAATCATTGTGTCGTTTACTTCAATAATGGCCCCAGCTGACTGAATGGATTTCACTTGATAGAGGAAACTCAACGTTTCTTTAATGATTTCCGTCATTGTCTCAACTTCATCCCTGTTCTGATGCCTGATTTTGTCAAATGGCATTGACTCAAACAGGTGGGTTCTGTTCTTTACGTTGGCAGTCAGATAGTCCTCCCCTGCTGCACCTGCTTCATTTAGAGATTTTGATGTGCGCCCAGAAGAATTCTCTCTCTCCATGTTTGTTGAAATGAAAGGGTTATTTTGGAAAAGAGATGCACTTGTTTTTATTATTTCACTGTGACTTTCTGAATCTGAGCTTGTGAAGTCATCATCAAAGGGGGGTTCATCACCATGAAAGTCTTCTCTGCCAGAAACATCAGTTCTTTGACCACATGGCTCTTGATGTTCTTTCAAATTGGTGTTTGCATTTTTGAATATTTCTAATAATTTGTTAGGTTGTTGGACTGTTTTTCTGTCATTAGAAACTGTCCCCTGAATCGTATCTGACTTTGGCTTGCACTGACTCTCAAATATATTTCTGGTGGCTTTAACGTCTATTTTTATCACATCTTCCTCAGCCTGTTTGTTAAAATCTGGCCCTAAATCCAGAGAATCATCATCCTCTATGATATCAGGAACTAGAACTTCTTCCTTTGACTTGTCAGAAACAGTCAATGTTTTACTACAATCACAACTTCCCACTGCTTCCTCTGCCATGTGGCTCTTTGTGGTGTAAGGTGACATAGAGTCACGGCTCTCAAATATCAAGCGTCTTGAAAGAACCTCTCCCTCGAATCCGGTCGTATCATCGGCTGCTGCCCTTTCTGAGCTCAAAACCTCAGCAAACTCCTCATCCACAACATCATCCAGCGTCTTCAGCTCTGGGTGAGTGTGCTTCAGGAGCCTTCTCAGCTCATTTTTCTGTCTTTGTTGGTACAACATTTGTTTGGAAATTTGGGATTGTTGCAACTGTTCTCCAAAAGTGTCTTCCAGTCCTGGTTCACGTCTCTCTGGTTGAAGTGGAGGAGGGTCGTCCGTCTTCTGTTGGGAATCTTCCATCTTAGAAGAACAAAGTAATTCTCTTATTTCAAATTTTTCCAACAATAATTGAGCAGCCAGTGAAAACCATGCTGCAGAGTTGGCAAACACATGAGTGAGTCATGTTACCACATGAATCCTGTTTTTCCATGCCAGGTGTAAATAGGTTACTCCAGGTAACTCCAGAAGTCACAAGCTAATGCAACCACAAACACAGCTGCAAATTTTGGTTAAATGTAGAGTAAATGACAGGAGGTCTCATAACAAAGCAGCCACATAGTTGATTTTAGTGACACAGGGAAACATAACTCTGTGGTAGAGGTCGTTACAGCAGCCCAATTCAAATGTGCACAGGTCAGTTTCACCAACCACACCATCATGCAAACCATCTGATGATGCTCTGCTTTACCTTGGTGAGTTTAGCTTTTGTCTCAACTTCACGTGGCTGTTCTTGCTCCTGAATCTGGGAAACAAACAAAAATAAACAATCAAACATATAAAATTAGGTTGATATTACATAAACAGGTCATAAAATCATAAACTGGTCAGGCTTCCAGACTTTCACATTGAATCATTTATGAATTATAATTATTGTTATACTGCATATTAACATAGTAACATGGTTTTCTAAGAAATGTACCGACATGTCATGTCTGAAATCACAACAGTTTGAATCTTAATACAAAAACATTACATGCATTCTAAAGGCTTTTTTAAGTTTCTCTTTGTTTGGGCTTCGGCTGCTCTTTCATCCAGAAGTAATCCAAAGCTTGACCATTTTCAGAGGATCTTTGTTATTGTTGTTGTTTGTTTGTTAAGGCACTTAAAGAGCCACTTAAACATTGAAAGGTGAGAACTTAGTAAGTAACTTTATTTGTATGGCACCTTTCACAGTCAAGTAGCCAAACTTCACAATATAATAAGACAACATAAAAACTCATACAAACAACGCATCTTAAAAAGGTATGTTTTTAAGCTGTTTTTTGAAAATCTCCACTGAATCCACAGCTCTTAGTAATACGTTCCAGCAGCAACCTGAAATGCTCCGTCCTCACGTGTCTTATTGACGTAAAATCTTAAAATAGGAGGAATAATTCAAGACTTTTGGATAGCACTGTATTCACTTCACTGTCCAAGTTTAATTAGCTAGTTTACTGTGAGTAAATGTATAAATATTTTCTAATAATATTTTGGGTTTTTAAATAATGAGAAGTAAAAATATCTATATTAACTGTATATAACCAAAATTCCTGTTTAGTAATTTTATTGTCATTTGAAAACCTTGACATTGATGCATCACTATGACTCTTAAAATAGCCTTTCCAGAAAAGGGGGAAAACAAATAATCATAAAACTAATGTTTACCATCTTGGAAACGCTCCTTGCGGAGTCCTGAGTTGCCACTTTTGACATATAGAGAGCAGACATGGCTTTGACCGACACAGACAGGATCTCTTTGGTTTGGTTGAAAGAGCTGTCTCTGAAGTCTGAGATTGTCCTCCGTCTTTCATCTGCAGAAACACCAGACACACAAACCTCAACGTGTAACACACACTGTACTTTGTAACAGGTAGAAGAAGAAGAAATTAAAGGTTTAATGATGTAGCGACCCACTGCTGAGTGAATTCTGTTGAAACCAACGCTCAGTGTTTATAAGTAATTAGTGACAGCACTTCCTGAGCTGATATTTAACAGCTGTCATGGGGCTGAGTTATAAATGTTGACTTGTGGTGAGGCAGGAAAGACACCAGACTCGGCTGACACACATACTGAGAGTTACCGAACAGGCGAGTCACTGAAAACTGCAGCTGACTAAGTGTAGAGCGGAACAAAGTAAACATGTATCTGAAATGTTTGTAGAAGTGCACGCATGTAGTAAATCAGTGTTAGGAAAGAAAAAAAAAAAGATGATTTTTACACTATAAAAATTGTTTTTGCCCGTTTGTTGATTTTTGAATTTAAAAATATGAGTTAGCTCAGCTTTAGAGATGAGTCAGAAAGTTGGGAGGGTTAAAATGGTTGTGTCACCATCTATTTTATCCATCCATCTTCCTGCTAACACCACCCTCTTTGCTTGATTTGATATCATTTTCACGAGCTAAATATTTATTTAATAAGTCAGAATTAATCATTTCTTGAGCGACTGGAAGATGAGCTAATAATTGTACCATTAAGCAATTTGAACAGGTCACAATATTTATAATGTTAGTAATAATTGCTTAGATCTGTCATTTAAAAAGCTCACTGTAATTTAAAGAATCAGGCCATTTTAATTATAGGCTAAAATAAATTTACAGATTAAAAATGTCATTCTAAGAGGTTCAAATGATTAATTAATCCAAATCTGTTTAACTTAAAAGTTTAATTAATTTTATTTATTTATTTATTTATATACCATTATTAAGCTAAACTAGGTGGAAAAGATAAGAAAATAAAATACTGAGAAGTTTGACTAAACCAAATCATGCAGATATTAAAATACATTATTAAAAATAAGAAAATAAGAACAAAACTTGCTGTTTCATCTCATTTTAAAGCCTTTTTAGTTGTGTTTAATGATGGAATAATATGTTAGATTTTACAGTTAATAGCGTGTTGTGCACTTAGCCTAATGTTTTGGTTTTTTTTTATTTTAGGCCTATGTGCAAACATATTTCAGTTAAAATCCAAATCTCTACTCACAGAAGACTTCCTGATTCCTCAAACCCTCAGTTTCTAGAAAATCTGTGTAAAATTGGTAAATTTTTCTTTTGGTGCGTCTCCAGTAAAAAAGCGTCTTCCTCTCTCCCGAGCGTTTTCTTTCTGTCTCCTCTGCCTCGTCCACAGCTGACCCTTTCAACCCCCCTGGTGCTTTTTTCAGGACTTGTAGTGTGACAGCTATTTCTGTCCCACTCTGAAGTGACCCACTGGCCCACACCAGGCTGAGTCAATCACAGCTCTGTGCAAAGTCACAATGTTGATTCTTAGTTTTACTACAAAAAACATCTACAGCTTTAAACTGAATGGGACTGTTCATTTATTTATTTAAAGGAGACATATGATGCTTTTAAATCCTTCTTTTTCACATTTAAATCATTCAGTTGGGGTCTATATAAAGTGGAACTGCAATGCTTTGATCTGAATTCCTCCTTTGAATTTACTCCACAAGCCCCACCCCTTTTCTAAGATGTCTCTCAGATCAACTCATTTTGAGGATGTCTCTTTAAATCCAAACAAGGCGCTTCAAACCCCGCCCCCCTTTAGCTTTCAAAGCAGTTTGTTCTTGTTTGATATGTTCCCTTTAAATCTAAACGGGTTCACAGGAAAAGTTTTTACAGTTTGGCTTTAGGGAACGATGCCAGAACCAGTTTCCTTATCACCCCGATCAGAGGCTTGGTGTATGTTGTATTTATTGTCCTTATCAACTGGAGTTTGACCTGAATGTGTCTCTTGTGCGTCCATTTATACATGTTTACCTTCTGTAAATTGTTGCTGAGATTTTTTTTTTAGTTCATTTTGATTCTCTCATCATCTGAAGTCTGAACCAGAATCCTGCTGATAACTAACCAATGAGAAGCTGATCTATTCAATTATTGATGCATTTTACAAATTTATTACTTCAGAGTTGGTCATTCATTACAGACACAACTGACTTTTGTTTCTTAACATTGTTGATCTGGGAAATGAGAATATTTTTTTGGTTTGCAACTCACCAGCTTCAGATGCTGCCATTTTCTCAAAATCAATACCAGCTATTGTTTTCCTTTTCTCCATTTGTGTCTGCTTCACCAGAGCCTGGAGAGAAAAATAACAAATCATCAGCACTAATATGAAAATCTGAAATTAGCTTTTGACATTTTTTATTTAAATTGATATTTCTTATGATAAACTGAGTGGGAGGTTTCTCAAAATGCATAAACAATTCTTCATATTTGCTGGTATAGTCTGGTGCCATGAAAACTCCTCTTCGTGAGGTTGGTGTAATTGTAAATATTGCCTACAGGTCGTGTACACACATATATCAAAAAAGTCACATATTAAAAATAATGAGTCAAAATCACATAAATGTTGATGAACATAATAAACCTTATAGCTTCAAATAGTTGTGTTTCAGTAGAAAAACAAAGCATCATGACGAAAAATAAGATCCTGTATAACTACAAACTGGTTCTTCAGCCCGAGTTTGAAATTTAATAGATTTATTTTAAAAGCAAATGTCAGTAAACTCTGGAAGGCAGTGATGCAGAACACACACACATAAAAATTTAGGTTTAGTAGAGCTGACATTTCTGAATAAAAGTGTAAATCTGTAGGTTTAAGGTCCAAGACAAACGAATCATCTGGAATCTTGTGGGACAGTTGTACTTTTTATTATTTACTGTTTTGCATCGTCCACATGTTTTGTAATTTAAATAGCCTATTTTAACCCCTGCAGATGTTTTATTTTACGTCTATCTTGCATTAAAAATGAATAAAGTGAAGTTTGTCGCCTCAATCATTACAAAATCTTTAAAATAATTACAGTTTGATTTTCTGATTTTTGATGTTTAAAATACAAAATGTGTTACTCTGATCACTGTGTGAATGTTTTTATTGATTTACAAAGTGAATATATATTTATATATTTACCCTCTGAGTTTCATAATCCTCCTTTGCCTCCTTCCTGGCCTTACTCCCAGCAGGTGTTCTCTGCTCCTCTGCAGCTCTCTGCACATCTTCATTCTCTCCGTTCATCACAGGCACGTCTGCGGTGGGACTCGATGCTACATTAACAGTTTTAAAGCTCCTCTTTACGTTCTTTTGGGCTGGTGCCTTGGACTCGAACACGGCCCTGAGGGCCTCTATAGAGCCTGCGTTAGTTTGAAGGCTGCCCATTGATTTACTGCGAGACAAACTGCTTGTGGTTCGAGTCCACACCCTCTCTTCATTTCTCCTCATCAGAAACTCCAAGTGAGTCTCTGGAGTTTGTGGAGGAGAGGGCGTCTTCTGAAAACCATGCACACAGGGAAGTTGTTTTTTTTGTTTGCAGCCAAACTGATTATTTTACAAACACATAAGAAACAAGGTTACCTCATATAGCACTTGCTTTGTCTTTTCTCCACCTGTTTCTCCTGCAGCTGATTGGCTGAATTTGTTTTTCTTCACAGCATTCTGATACCTTTCACACAAATACCAGATTTACTGTAACAAATTTACTGTAACTGATTTACTGTAACAGATTGCCGTACAGTATGCTTTAAACACAGCGGGAGACGATGTTTCTCATACTTGGCCACTAACTGGGACACAGACGCCGTCTTATCCCGCAGTCCTGGATCGGTCCAGGTGGGGATGTTCTTCAGAGATTGGGTGCGCCTCAGGTCTCTGTCCCAGTCCATGGTCTCCTCACAGCAGGACAAAGCTTCCAAATAATGACATCAACCACAAGATGAAACAATCTGGATCATTTTAGCACCTTTGTTCAGATGTATTCATTTATTTTTTAACTAGTATCCATCACTGAACTGACAGGAGGATGCGATGTTCAACAACAATAACGGAGGATTAAATCTACTGTTCAGTTTCAAATAAAAGAGTCATTTTCAGAAGAATCTTTACCTTCCAGATGTGTCTGTTCCCTGCGATGACCAGAGACGCTTCCGCTGCATCACAAGCCCTGCACATGATGTCAGGCGTTCAGGAGCAAAGTCCTTCTTCTTTTTTATTACCTCCACTTCTGAATAGTTCTGTAAGTGACAATCGTGTGTGTGTGTGTGTGTGTCTTTAAAATGTCAACAGACCGTAAAATACTCAATTTGACACATCAGAAAACATATTTTCTAAATTTTCCCTCATTTAGCATCACAAAAAGCCTATTTTACCATTATTGTAAAAATCTTTGAGAGAATCATTTTATTTGTTCTCAAGTTAAGCCTCAGATTAATTGCTTGATCTTTGAACAGGAACACAACTATAAAGATAAAAGGGAGATCAACTTCCCTGATGCTGGTTTGGATCAAAATGTTTAATCTAAACATGAAACTTCAACTTTTCATATTAAAACTAAAATTTATAACATACCGAATTTAGATAAATTAACTTATAATTTGTCACTGAATAACAGAATTGAAGTATCTTAAATTAATAGTGCATTTCTAAATTTTAGTGATAATATCATCTAAAACACTTATTAACTTGGTTAGAAATGCAGTGCCTATTTTAATAAGCTTAGATGAGCCCGTAGAGGGAGTTTGTTTTAATTGTTACACAAATAAATAAAATCTAACACATCAGAAGTTTGCAGTAGTTTCTTCACAGGGGTTCTTAAATTAGATCTAACTCATTTGAACTGATTCTGTAAGGGTTCTTTAATCTAAAATTAAACTGAAAAGTGTTTCTCAGTTTGAGTCAGTGAGGAAGGAACAAATGTTGAGGAAGTTCGTCTCCACCCAGGGAATTCCAGGAGCTTTCAAGCCTGAGGGCAGAAATATGAGCAGGAGGAAGCTTCTGGTTCCTCACGATCTCACTGACATTAACACCAAGGAACTGATGACTTATGGCTTTAAGAATAAACAAAAATATAAACCATAAGCTGTATATGATGCTGTTTTTTTAATGCAGTTTGTGGGGAGGAAAGGAAGCTAGTTTTGAAAACTGTGCCATCATGTGGTGAGTTGAACGTACTGCAACATACTCAAACAACTAAACATGTCAGTTTTTTCTCTTTTGCCACATGGGAGCAGTAAAGCACCCAGAAAATAGACATGTTTTCACTGTTGTTGCAAAACATACGTTTAAAATTAGGATTTTTTTAAATAGAACACCTTACTTTTTACTCAACAAAATACACATTTTATATTTTTAGCCACACAAAAACTAAAACTAAAACCAGACTCAGAGCCGTGACTGCATTCAAGCATTTAAACCATCCTATTTCCCCCCCTGCTTTCATCATGTAACACAATTCATGTTTACTCTCTTTGGTCTTCTGGTAATCAGTCTTCAGACAAAGAGAGAGCAACAGCAGCAGCACACACCCCTGGGGCAAGAAAAAAAAAAAAAAAGAGAGAGAGAGAGAGAGAGAGAGAGAGAGAGAGAGAGACTCAGCCTGTCTGTGACCCCCCCTCTCCTCTTCCTCCTCCTCTGACTACAGCCCTCATCTTTCTAAACCCACTCCTGTCTCTGTCTCCGAGGCACCAGTGAGATGAAAGGGAATAAGCAATGTGAACTCTGCAGTGTTATTAGACTAAGTTTACCAGCCAACTAGTCTGGATTTAAAACCTACACCAGTTATCTGTTTGCAAAGTGGATCAGTGGTTAGTCTGAGGATCTGCAGATTTTACTCCAACACTGATTAAAATAAATAAACAATTAATTAATGAGTATGAGAGTATGGATTTATCAACTATAATCTGATTGACTGGGTTTGCTTTTCTGCACAATTTTGACAACTAAAGAAAACAAATCATCCTTTTGTTCCATCAGAGGGCGCTGAAAACCATCACAACTCTGTTTCCTAACCATGTTGGGGTTATGTGGGAACATTATGTTGAGGCTATCTGAGGCCAAAGCACAGAATATCAAATATTCACAACATAAATTGGACATTTAAAAAGAAATACAGGTTTGTTTGCACCAAAATATGTTTGTTCAGCTGACTTCAGTCGACCGTGTGGTGTTTGTTTAATGCAGACAGAAATGCAGCACGTAACTTCTGGTGGTCATGGGTTTTTCTGAGTTGATTTTGCAAAGGAATAGTGACACATTCACAGACAGTGCGTGCGTGTGTGTGTGCTTGTTTTTGTTACTTTTTAGGACCGTTTCTGTTATACACACCTACCTTGTCAAGACCAGTAGTTCTAATGGAGACCAAAGACCGGTCATAATATGGTGGAACTCTATTTTTGGGTTGGGGGTTCGGTTTAGGACTAAGGTGTGAATTGAGTTTAGGTTAGTTTAGTTTTAGGGCAGTGGTTCTCAATTCCGGTCCTCGTGACCCACTACCCTGCATGTTTTAGTTGTTTCCCTGCTCTTCAGCAGGTCT